>OZ012616.1:600000-758154 GCA_963942555.1 Aleiodes leptofemur
TGATGTTGGTGTTGGACAATTACGTTCACGTGTACTTGAGCCTGATGATACTGTTGATGAGGCTGATGAATTGCAGGTTGATGAGTAGCGATTTGTTATTCCGTTGGTTGATAATGATACGACTGAGCTTGTGTCGCTGTACGATGAGACTGACCTGTAAAAATTTCGTATGAAATATTCGAGACATGTATTTTGTTAGAGATTTACTAATCTTGGGCTGGGATCCAAGGGCTATTATGTAATATTTATCTCCCGTTGCCTTGTATTCAATTGCATTTTTTTTTTATAGCTCATTTTTTTTTTATTTTTAATTTAATAAATTCAAAAATTACTCAAATTGCATTCAATTTTTTATATCTTCTTTTCCCATTTTCTGAGACGTAAACATTGGGTGAAGGTGGAATTTGCACACTGGGCAAGCGCAATTATGTCAAACATCAAAGTCGTGGTGGGGATGACTTTCTGCACACATATTACATATATATCATTTTATTTGTAGTAATAAAAGAAATGTTACTCATGTCCAAGTACATATACGCATGTCTAAGATTTCATAGTTATTTTTTTTTATTTTCGCCGAGCTTTTGGCTGTGGTACTGAAACTAGGACACTAGAACGTTCTTTCTTGTGTAAATAGGAATTTGTACATCCAGAGAGATTTCTGATGCTTCGATAAGTAATAAAAAGAATTTAATGTATTGTAGGAGAGGTCAGCCAAATACAAAGTATTGATCAGAGATTCATGAAAATTCTCCTTTATCTCCCAACAAACATGATTCATGAAGTTCGATTTATGAAGAATTTGAATTTGAAATGAGTGTCTATCTATGAATATAAAGAAAGTTCTATTGGATCTTAAAAAATTCCATATATATAAGTATTTCTCTCTACACTAATATTAGCATCGGTTTCATTTGCAAAGGTGTAAGGGGTCAGAGAGCTCTCTGTTTAGTTTTTTTTTTGCTTCCATTATTGTTCACACCCGTTGAAGGGTTATCTGAATAATGAAAGAAACCAGCCAGATGCTGAAATTCAGTCATTATGCCAGCCACGAGTATCGTGGTCGTGACCTTCTCCTTTCATTTCTGCACCTAAGAAATACAGGGATCAAAAAGGGGATTCCCCCCTCCCTCCTTTTCCCCTTATACACTAGACCACTAATCGGCTAATGCTGTTGTGACAGAACAGGAGGTTTTTCAACTAGTTCTCGTGGTCTTGTACCGAAAAACTTTGTCATCCAGTTGAACTAGTTCTAGAACTACCCTGAATAGTGAGATTGACCATGTCAAGAATGCAAGTGTGACCCAGACCTCTTCAATACCAGTATTGGGACGTTTTATTTGTTTTTCGTCTTTCCTCCTTGTATTTTTGTGTGTCCCCCTTTTTTTTTTATCCACATACCGGTCGTGGCCTAGAACCTACAGTTTAGAGTTGAGGCGTGAACACAGTGGACCCTTAATTGGATCATTGTGGCACAAAACGAGGACATAAGCCATGATATACTTTAGTCTTGCATCCCAAAATGCGCATGCTTTACCTATACTAACAGATAATTTTTCAGCGCCTTGTCATTTTATTCTTAAACAAGACATTTAGTGAAATGATGTAATTTCTATCTGTCCCTGGAAAAAAGCAAAGTTTTTCTAAAAATTTCCTACTTGTCGACCTTATCTATAGCAAAAAATGGCTCATTAAGCAATTTTTTATTGTTTTTTTTTCGGTCTCTTTACCTAGCTGGAGAACCTTGGATTCTTCGTGGTGGCAATCGATAACTGGATGATGAAGTTGTAGTGTATGTACGCTCTAATGTACTCATTGGTGAACGAAATGAATTAAATTTCGTAGCTCCTGTCGAACTGCCAATTCCTGATGTTGTAGTGGTACTACTTGTACTTGAAAATCTACGACTTGGTGATAGTGGAGCCATTGTATTTGTGCTGTATGATACTGCAACTGCACCTGGATGCCCACTACGATGGTATGACATTGCATTTAGCTGATGGAGAGCAATGTTCTTGTAGTGAGATCAATCTCCCCTGAAAAAAATACAATTTTAGATAGAATATAAAATATATTCAAGGAGGAAGGGATTGAATGGAAAATCAACTTTTACGATGATCTAATTTGTGATTCTTTTCTTAATTATAGAAAAAGGAAAAGAGCATAAGTGAATTTATTCTCTCAGAAATTATTTATGAATGATATAAGGGAAAGTGGGGTAAAAAAGGCATAAAGTATGTAGAAACATTATGAAAATCTCTCGAAATAAGTGGAAATATCTAAGATAGTTCTTTTCTAATGATTCCATCGAATAGCTGAGGAAATTTTGCATCAGAAATCACGAGTCGAGATTCAATTTCAATTATTTTTAAAAAATTTGACTTTTCCAGACGTAAATCAGGCCTTTAACTTTATGAAAAATTGAAAAATTCTACAATTTCGAGGATATTTCCGGTTCCAATGGTTCTAGCGATTTGAGGGGGTTTCTAAATGAAAGATGAGATCATTTTCCACTAATTTTAGTGGTTTTTAAAGAAAAATTATTGATTTTTCAGATACTTGTAGGGCAAAAATTGATTTTGATAAAAGGGTTCATAAGGATCTCAAAAAATGATAATTTTTCCTTCAAAACGACATATTTAAAATCAACCCCAAGTCGCTATGACAAGTAAAACTCAAGATATTAAGGAAAGAGTGAAAAAAATCGAAAAAGGGAAGGATTTGACCCCTTACTTGTGGCTAAAAAATTCAAATTTCAAAAAATTCAAAAAAATCAATTCCGACACATGTTTTCCACCTAAAATCAACTCAGCTTTTCAATGAAATCATCAAAAAAATTCCATCTCCAGCCGTTTCATCAGAATCCCAATTCTTCCCCTCGTACAATCATATGTCGATAAAACAGTGGACGAGGCCGCGACATTGAAGATTTCACGTATACCAGCATTAGCATTAACAGTCTCAAGGATTCAAATCTCTGAAATTCCCGGATTTCCTTGAAAATTAGAATATCAGACTGATGATATTAATATTAATAGCTAAATACAATGTACCATTGCTTTCTTATCCTTGAATTCCTGCTAATTTCTATGATAATTGCTTCCTTATAAATTCAGTTGATGTTTGACCTACTTAGCTTCTCTCGTACTACAGAGCAAACTAGCTGGAATATCTTTAAAAATAACTTGAATCGAAGTCTCTCCCGTTTTCTACCAATACACCACGTACACGCGATCACGAAGAAAGATGATGAGACATGTTAGCGAAGTGAAAAAAAATGCTTCTGTAGTATGTACTCCTTATATATACCCTCTTGTATTTTATTTCTTAATTGAAATCCCTCGAAGCTCCATCTTAGGTCATAATCCAGTTTAAATGGATCCAATGTGATCGCTAATATTTTTATCAACCGCAATTTCATAAAAAATATGATAATCTAAAGAAAAAAGAGAAAACTTTCGGATATTTTGAGTTTTTGGAAATCATAAGACAATCATTATCGAACTAATCGAATGAAACAAAAGATGCTGAGTGATTCACACGTGTTGGAAAGTATACTTAAACGCATTCCTAACATTCCGAAGAGTATCCACTGGGTGTAGTGGCGACTTTCCAAAACCCCTCTCGGCATCATACACTCTTGCTTGGAATTGTCGGTGTTTTCTATTTATAAAAATGCCACGATAATACGCAGTCACGAAAAACACGGATCGTGTATGAAAGCCTTCGATCTCGTGAAAATCTGATTTTTCCTAAATAATGAAATCAACAGAGAGATAAATTCTCGTGAATAATGTATTTTTTTTTAGATTCTGCGGTTCTTTCGTTTTTTTGAATAAAGAAAGAAATGAACGAGAGAAATTATGGAAAATTTGACTTTTTCTCCCTGGCTCGGTGTCAAATTCATGGATTTGCTCGATTAAATTTCATATCAAGTAGCAATAATTGAGGTTTCATCTTCTTTCTTTTACGATTCAATTGGATGACGGTCGCTTCGAAATAAGGATATTTTCAGAATGAAAATGCCATGAGAAGTGTTTGCAGCAATGAGAGAGAGTCAGTGATCAAATACCAATGATGTTATTTAACTCACAATACATATATGCAACTGCAAAACAGAATAGGAGAGATTTGAGTCTCGGATGAGTGCGACAGATATTCACCATATACATATATATATGCACACGTCCCCGAGGGGGACTTACGTCACTGAGGATAAGCCTCGTTAACGAACAGATACTACAACAAGATTATACGTAAATGTGCTGTAGTCACGTTTTACGCAACAGATTCAGGGTCTTTTTCCACTTTTGGATAAACCATTGATTCATAAGTTTTTTTCCTCTCCCCCTCTTTTTTTTCCTATACAGCATTTCTATTTACATTTCTGGATATACTATTATTTGCTTGGAAGGAAGTATTTTCAAAGGACTAGGGGTGAAAGTTGAAGGGTGACTCTCCAAGCTAATCGATAAAGTGTGCGTGCATGTGGATTCTTAGTTTCTGCTTCATCCCTAATTTTTATGAAATCTCTCTCCCTCTCTACTATTACATTTTATTTTTATCAGCTGCAATCTTTTAGAAACGGAGGGGGAGGACGGGAAATTTAATTTAGAAATGAGGATTTGGAAAAAAATCCAGAATGACAAGCTTAGAAGGAATTCACTATAATGCTTCTGATTAAATCAGTATCTAATCGCATTTAACTCTTCGATGTCTTTCTTTCTATCAAATCTAATTTGAGATTCTCAATAATTTGTCATGTCAATTATTATATAGACAGTAATAAGCAATAAGGTTTTAAGCAAAATTAAAAAAAAAATTTCTTGACAGTGTATTTTTAGTAAACAAGAGTTTTTGAACCCAAAACTTCGAAAAAAAAAAATGTTTGTTAAGGCGTTATTGCTTATTACCATCCATATTTTCTGTTCTATTCGTAAAAGATTTGAAGTTTTATTATAACATGTAACCCAACCCCTTCCTTTTTGAACCCGGCGAATTTTCGCGCGTATTATTATATATATATACATTGAATCACTCTCAGAGCTGCAGAATAGAACGTTGCAGCTTTCGCAAAGTGCGGAGAAGCCGAAAATTCGCTGCACTTCCGAATCCAGAAACTTGAGATGAATAATAAGGAAAAACATAGTAGTTTATAATTTGAAACACACATTCACCCTTATAACCTATACGCCCACGTAACTCGTGTGAGGAGAGTATGACGTGACGATGAAAATACTCACACACAGAGAGACTGTCGAAAAATATTTAGCATTTCTCCTCAGTATTATTTTCAAAAAATTCGTCTGCAAAAAAAATTGTTGGCTATTTTCAATTTACATCTGAACAACACACACCACTCATGTGTTTACCTTGTTCTTTTTTTTCCTACAATTTATCTCATTTTACAATGAAACTTTAAACTCAAAAAATTAACATAGTTGACCTCATAATGACGTCACATCTCACGTTGTTTTTTAAAATTCCATTTTCTCTTTTTATGGAGTGTGGAGAATTGAAATTAGAGTGAAGGTCGATTCACTGATTTATTGCTATGAATTCCTTCTATCTCTATAAAAAAATTTCAGCTCAATTCCAAAGGAATGAGTAATGTGACTCAAAAAGTCTTTGAATCTCATCCTATTAGAACACGTTTGAATGACTTTTTGTCGAAATTTGCCTTTTCGGTACTTTCGAAAAATTTTAAATTATCAAATCTCGGTTTTTTATTGCCAGAGTTCATATGGTGTTATATTAGATGGTATGGCTTTAGGAGTTGAATTTGTCATGAATTTCTTTTTCTTAATTAAATTTCACACACACACACACACACACACATAGACACACGAGATTTAAACACACTCCAGTATTTCGCATTTGGAAACTACCAGAACATCAAATTTTGCGGAAAAAAATAAAGGAATTAAATTAATAGCCAATTCTCTCTGATATTGGCTTATTATCGCAAAACTAACCGGCACTATATATCAAAATAAACGTTTAAATTTTGATTAATTGAATTGAAATATAGAGATTTTTCCATTGGTAACACACGCGACCGGGAAAATATTTACCTTTCTCCAGGCGCTCCCCTCGTTAAAACACAACTTCAAGATTCCTTTCCTTTTTTTTTTTCCTTACGACATACACCGTAAAGCCACACACCACCTACTAAATTATGACTTCTTCTTTTTTTTTTTTTTTCCTTTTTTTTTTCAACCAGCAACGTGCGTACAAACAATATGGCCGACACTAGTACAAGGTTGCCGATTTTCTTGTTGATAATTCATTCTTTATTTCTAACACACACTAAACTATTATCATTATTAAATACTACATGTATATACAGAACACTAGGTGTTTTGTTCTCTGCGCCAGCGCACTGTTGAACACATAATAATAATGTTTGTGTGGTTTTTTTTTTCATCTTTTTTTTCTCGCAATGTGTAAAACTGCCTTGACCGGACGATTTGAATGATTCCCGCGCTATCTATCGAGGATTGGTGGTATTATAATGCGCGCATGTGCATCCATGTTATTCGATTTGAATTCAAAAAAACAAGTGGATAATAGTATTGTTTTCCAACTGATATAGCTTTTTCTGCTGATACTTTAGCAATGTGCTTCTGAATAGAAGTGATACAATTCAGTAGTGAAGAGGTGAAACAGGATAAGTCGACTTATCTTTGCGATCATTTGAAAGGAAATATCTTGGAAACTAAGCGAGATAGGGTGATATTATTGATCTTTTTTTGTAGAGAATTTCAAGAGTTATAAAAGATTTTTTGGGCAAAATTGCTCTATTTCGCTTGTTTTCGAAGGTATTTTCAAACAACTAAATGAGAAAAAAGTAGACTTATCTTGTTTTACCTCTCCACTACTGAATTTTTATCAAATCATCATCAAAATATCAAATTTTGAAGAAATTCATTGTAACGCCAATAAATATCATTTTCTCTCTATTTAGATAATTTTAAGAATCTTCTATTAAAAAAATTACAATAGAAAATTATGATTATTGCTTCCCTTTGGAAGCAAAAATTGCGCTTATGAATAATAAATCAATTTATACTAAATAATATTATTTCTATCAAAGATTCATTAATTTATTACAATTGTTGGAAATATATCCTGGCATTAGAAAAATGTTAATCATGATCTTTACCAATTTATCATAATTATTTTCACGAATTTCCTCTATTACATTGATTCTCTACATATTTAACAGCAAGTTCTTTTGCATGTGCCAGTGTTTCTGCAGTTCCATACTGTTCCTCAAAGCTCACGAATTTGCTGAATAAACTCTTCATTTTTCGGGTAGGTAGAGTTTGCATTACAGCACGTTCCAAGACATTCCTAAAAAATAAATGAACATGTTCCATAAAGGTGTAAAATTATGAAAATTAATATTGAGCGTTGAATTGATTGAATAATTTACCTTGCGGAATCGATATTTGCTCGCTTGATCAATGAATCGATGTAGGTGAACCACACATTCACTTTAGCAGGATAAGAGATTAGAATATTTTCAAAGAGCGTTTGAGCCCTGTCGCTGTCTCCAAATTTGTTCTCCAATTGAGCGAATTGTACCATTAAATTCACATGTTCTGATGCAGGAAGTGACTGAAGTGCTCTTTGCATAGTATGTCGAGATTCCTTCTTCAAGCCCATTCTCAATAATGCGGAACCGCATTCAATCCAAATTAGAGGTGAACTTTTGAATTTGGCGGTAATTGTTTTGACGGTTTTCTCGAGTTCAGCTAGTCTTTCGGCCTCTTCATGTACTGTCAGCATGTGCAGATAAATTTTCATGGTGTCATTAGCTTTTAAAGCTTCTTGAAAGGTATTATTTAGAGTCTCTGGTGTTCCAAACCTCGATTCAAGGTTCAACCAAGCCTGCCAAACGTTGAGCTTTTCATTTTCTTCTCTGAAATTTATCGTTTTGAGAGCTCGCTTTGCAACTGCCCTGGCTTTATCAATTTCCGTTGCTTGCAAATGATAAGCCATGTATTGCAGCCAAACTAATGAACTGTCTGGACTGGACAAAACTAGTCGATCAAATTGGTCAACTGAATTCGGAACTTGATTGCTCATCAAAGCTTCTTCTTTTTCTCGAATTTCTCGCTCTTTTACTCGCTCCAATTCTCTTCTTTCCGATGCAGTCAATTTCTTAACTTTCTTTTTGGGAGAAGAAAGCTCCGGTTCCTCTTCGTCTTCAGAAGAATCTGCCTCATCCATAAGTGAATTGTCAGGTTTTGAATCCCAGAAGAAACCGCATTCCGGAATACTCAATGATTCAGGTTCAGGTACTTCGGTTTTTTGAATTTTACTATTGGATTTTTGCGGATTTTCCTCCAATTTTCGTTTCAATGACTCGCCATTGGTTGTTCTTTCATTTATATCGTCATTAGTATCCATTGTTTCGGAAGTATCGATAATTTTTCTTTTTTTCAATTTTTTAGGCTTTGACACTGTAGAATCTTCCGGTAATTCTTTATCCTTTATGTTCTCTTCTTCCATCTTTTTGTCCTTTATGTTCTCTTCTTCCTTCTGTCTTTCGGCCCTTCGTAGGTTTCTGGCACGTTTTATTTCATCCTTGGACTCACTCTTGATTAACGCATTTCGTACAGCCATAATATCCAGCATTGATTTTGGTAAGCAGACTGGGAGAATGGCTGACTCTTTACCTTTCAATACGAGAAAGCATTTCATCTTTGTTCCAACAGCATACTTATTAAATTGCGGCTTCAGATCATTTATGTGCATCCTTGTTGGCACTGCAACTAGATTTCCCATGCCTTTTCCTGGTAATACAACAAGAACAAACCAATCATGAACCAGAACTATTTCTCCCTTCAATTTACTATCAAGAATAGTTTCAGGCAGCATTATATTCTGCTTTGGTTTAATCATATTCATCAAAGTTGGCTTCAACGTAACTTCCACGCTTTCTTGAATGTAATTAATCCACATGACACTTCCATTGACTTTATCTCCAGGTTTTGGTTTTCCCTCAACATGCAGTTTTCTCACAGTTCCAATAACGCCATTCTCTAATCTCAGAATAAGCCCTTGACCTATCAATTGTTCAACAGTTCCCACCACTTTTTGGCCCAATGTAATCGAAGAAATTGCTCGATTTTTATAATAACTCATTGCGGATAATTCTTTCAATTTGGAAAGATATAGAGTTAAAGCGTCAATGGATGCGAGAACGTCTGAATCATTTTGAACAGCCGAAGACCAAACTTCATGTAAAATCGTAGTCAAATGAATGATTTTAGATTTTTTGTTGATGAAAGTGATCTTACCGAACAAAACCTGATGCTCACTCAAAAGGTCTAGATAATCTGTTTTATTTGAAGCTACAATAGCACAAGATTTGAGTCCTTTAACAGGCAATAAGACTTTAATTCCCTCTGATGATATCTCTTTGACGGAACAAGGGATGCAGTCATTTAGGTTCAAGTTATTAATGTCTGTATACCATTCTTGAGGAATTACAGTTCTTGTAAGAACGAATTCTGGAGTAGTACAGAAAACTAAGGCTGTTAATGTATCTCCAGGAATACAATGAGCAGCCAGATATTTGCCAACTTCCTTGCAAGGAGACATGTGACCAGCAGGTAGGTATCCTGTGATGTAATCTTTTTTCGAAGGCAAAGGAATTCGAAGATGTACTCCCTCCAGTGAAGACTCGACTATCGTTCCTTCAACAGATTCTCCAATTTTAAAAGGAATCTCTTCTGTTTCATCGCTTAATAATACAGGCTCTAGATTTAGTCGCTCCTTTTCTCTGTGCACGTTTGTAATTCTTGTAAGAACTACTTGGCCGATTTGATAATCTCGAAGAGTCTTGGCCATTCTAGTCAATTTATTTTTAGAAACACGACCTTTCACATCTCCATAAAATTTGACGAGAAACCCATCATTATCCATTTCGACAATCGTTCCCAAATATGTATCATCGGCTTTTGCATCAGCGAAATCCTTCAAAATCGGAAGTTCACTCTGAACTAGTGATTTTTTTAAAGTCAAGTTGAATTTCTCTCCTCTTTTGGCTTTGCACAAAACCCTTGCCGTGACTTTTTCACCTGCTTTTAATTCTCTGCGTTCTTCGTCGAGATCGAAAAGATGCTCATTCGATACATCTCCGTAAATTCTTCCGCATTTCACGAAGAGGGAATATTTGTTTGAATCTTTTTCGCGGTTTTGTCTCAAAATTTCGACTTGCAGAATATCTCCAGGCTTTAGAGTTTCTGGGGATTTGAAGGAAGCTGCCAATTGTGATTTTCCCGTTGCACAAATGAAGATTCTATCGAACATATCGTAGGTCAATATTCTGCATCTATGAATTGAATTTGGCGTAAATACTTCGGGGATTTTGTTAAAGTCAATTCCAGTTTTTTTTAATGGAACGAGACCTTTTATTCCTGATGTAAGCTCCAAAACAATACCTTTGGAGTCACGATAAAGAAATTTAGCTTTTTCAATGATTTCCTCGGATGAAAGTGATTTGTCTTCTTCTTCCAAGGGAATTTCAGTGAAATAGGCGAATTTTACTATTGGCAGGACGTAGAGAAGAATTCCATCTATCGTTGAATCTTCTTCGTAAGATTCCAAAGAGTTTTTCAGATAAAGTCGGTGAATGTAGCCAATGTTGGTGCCATTGAAGTTTACCTGAACTCCGTTTGTCAAGATTTTCTTTATTGTTAGGGAAAATTTCGTCCCGGGAAGCAAAGCATCCAAGGGCTGACCCTCAGAAGCAGAATGGGAAGAGCCTGTGTGCTTCTTTTTCGTTGAAAGATGAGCTGTTGTTACATTCTCTTCAGTTTTCACCGCTTTTACTGCACAAAAAATTTGCTGACCGGGATCTAAAGGAAAAAAAGTCATTCGACCTCGATTAAACAATTTTTACGTAAAATTATTTTAAAAAAAATTCACTTACAGTAGTTTTCTTGGAGATTTGCATCCTTTTTTGAAAGAAATCCGCGGAATGACGTGAGCCCAGTATCCACGACGTATCCATGATCTTCAACACTGGAAATAGAACACACGATTCTCGATCCTTTCGTCAATTTCCCAGGATCTAAATTCTGGTTTATTAAATGTGGCTCCAATGAAAGAGTGACTCTATGCTTCAAATCTGCATTTATCCTTTTAACACAGCATACCACGTAATCTCCACGTTTATACAATTCTGAAAGTGGTTTAAATTCATCTGGCTGAACTTCGAGAGTAAGTAAACTCTGGAGAAGATTCGTATAAGCTTCACTGATCTCTGTGATTTGCAGAGTTCCACTCAAGGTTCCTGGGAGAGAAATTGATACATCGTATTGTGTTGCTTTGTGTACACGACCCAGAATAATCATTCCCTCTGTCAGTGATGTATATGTCAAAGAGTCTGCTGTTGTTGCTGCCACATTTCCTTTAATTGCCGGAGTATCATTCTCAGTTTCTCTGATGGTACGTCGATTATTTTTCCTCTTCTGCTTTATTATTATCATTATAATTGATATCATGAAAGAAAAAATGAGGAATTAAGAAAAAAATTTGTCAAAAAATTAAAAATAGTTGGAGAGAAAAGTGAAGTATAAGGCAATGAATTTTTTTAAATAATTATAAAACATGAAGAGTCTTAAAATGAGCCCATTTTACCCCTTATATTCTTTTTAGTCGTCCTTTCTCTGTAGAGGAGATTAAATCAATTTTCTCATCTTTTTGAGTAATTTCTATATTAATATAAGGGAATAGCATGTAAGCATGTATTATGAAAAAATCTCTAAATGAATGGAAATATTGGAGATAGATTCTTTTCAATGATTCCATTGAAAAGCTGAGGAAATTTGAGTCGGAAAATATGTGCCAGAACTAATTTTTTTCAATTTTTTGAGAATTTGATTTTTTCTGGCATTTTTGAGGGGTGAAAAGCCTTATGGTTTTTGAGCGAATTCAGTTTTTTGGAAATATCTTTGGTTCTATTGGTCGTAGCGACCTGGGACCGATTTTAAATGAAAGGTGAGATTATTTCCCATCGATTCATGGGGTTTTGGATCAAAAAATATCGATTTTTCACATAGTTATAGGACAAAAACTGATGATCATGTTTTTTTCCAGAAGTTCCCATAACTATCTGAAAAATCGATATTTTTGATCTCAAAACCTCATAAATTGATGAGAAATGATCTCACCTTTCATTTAAAATTGGTCCCAAGTCGCTACGACCAATAGAACCAGAGATATTCTCAAAAAACTGAATTTCCTCAAAAATCGAAAGGTTTTTACCCCTCAAAAATTCCAGAAAAAATCAAATTCTCAAAATATTGAAAAAAATTAATTCTGGCACATGTTTCTCGACTAAAATTCCCTCAGCTTTCCGATAGAATCATTAAAAAAATTCTATCTCCCACTGTTTCATTACAATGTCCATTTTGCCCCACGTTCCCCTAATAATACAGATTAATAATACATTACTTACCAAACTTGTTGGCCTTTTAATGAATGGCTTTTTGCCACCACGTGGAAAACTGTCTGTAGTCATCTAAAAAATTAAATTACATCAAATATTATTAGTTATTTATCGAAATACATGCTTTGCAATTTGATTTTGAGGTTAAAAGACATTAAAATTCATTTAAAAAAAAAAAGTTTACTTTTACATTTTAAATCAAAACATCAAAGAATTGCAAGTTAAAATTGAATTTGTAAAATTTAGGGTAAGATAAAATTTTCACTTACTTTCTGTAATAACTCAACACTTATTTCAGAAACTAAAAATTACCCATTTTCACGTGGGCTTGTTGAGACAGACACTTTTTTTTTTTCTTGAATCTTTTGACTATAGTAAATCATTCGGCAGTCGTATACAGACACTGTACATATTCAAATATTCTTGCGCATGCGCAACTGTTGTTAGATATTCAAAACCATCTACATTCAATCACAACGGTCACTTGTTTATCGGCAGATTTTTAGGCACTAAAATTCCCTAGGATCTTGCTCAGCCCCCCCCCCCTCTGCGACAAGCAACCGTTACTGTGTTTACTCCTGCGAAAATCAAGGCCGCGCCCACTCGTACTCCTTGCACTCGTCTTCCCAGTGAAATATTCCTCGTAATTGACGAGAAAAAAATTGCGGCGATACGTAATAATTGTCCTCAATTCTTCGAACAATTTTTTCTATTTTCGACAATTTTATTTTCATCCGTTGAGTTAGAAAAAATGAGAAAAAAATAACGCATTTTCAGTATAGTGGATATTGGTGGCGATTTTCCCGCCATTTTTCCACTCAGCAGCAGCTTCGTGTCATTCCGGCTTTGTCTCTCGCTTTGTTATTTTATTGCTGCAAACCGGCTTCTCACTAAACGTCAAATATTAACGATAATTTCATCTAGAAAGTGATGTTAATTATGGGAGATTAATTAGTGTGAATATTTCAGTGTAATTAGTGAATAAAAAGTGCTGAAAATAAAAAGTAATCAAATGAGGGATGAAATATGGACATTTTTTTTGACATGAAGAAAAGGAGGAAGCTGGCATAATTCTTCCCGCGCTTTGCTCGCCCCCCCCCCCCCCCCCCCCCTCACAACCGTTGGAATTTTCTGTGTCATTCCACATTCGTTTTTCGCTGCATCGGTTTACTCTATTATTGCTCAGTATTTTCGAGACACTGAGTAAAATTAATTCTTGTGTAATTAATCGTGATTTTTTTTATTAGTGAGTGGAAAATAAAAAAGTGCTGGGAGTAATGAACTTGAGCGAGGAATATAAACGCATTTGTGAAAATGAAGAAAGGGTTAAATGTTTGTGTTGCTTCTCCCGCCATTTCTTGTTGATGATGAAAAAAAGATGCTGAGGATATTTAAATTGAGTGAAATACAGATGAATTTCTGGATGCATCTTTCATGAACTTCTTTTTCTTTTCAAAGAGGACAACCTGTGAGTAAATAATTTTATTGATTGCTGCATTTTTCCTCTAAATTTTTTTTTATCGCTTTTTTTTTTTTTTTAAGTTATGAACATTTACATTTTTTATTTATGATTTTTTTTTTCTTTATAAATTTCTCCGAAAAAAAGAATTAGTTTGCATTTTTTTCAATTATTCAATAACGTTTTTTTTTAATTTTTCAAATTTTTAACGGTCGTTTACCTTTCAACCAATGGGAGAAGGGTGCCGCTTTTACCGCCATCCCCCCTCCCCCTCTCAGTTGTCATAATTTACTGCGTCATTCCCGCTTTGTCTGTCGCTGTTAATTAATAAATTATATAAAATTAATTATTTAATTAAGCAGAAATTAACCCACTGAGGATTCTTAATTTTCTTTGATTAATCGTGGCAAATATTTCATTGTAATTGATACAAAAAAAAATCGCTGGAAATCACTAAACGAAGAGGGGAATCTGAACGCATTTCTGGACGTGAAACAAAGGGTTCGTAGCTTTTCCCGCCATTTCCCCCTCTTGCTCCTTCGAGTTTACTGCGTGATGCCGCTTTGTCTCTTCGTTGGGTGGCATTTATTTGTACCGGCTTTTTAAATTATACATTCAATTTTAATTAGATTTGCGCATTCTCAGCAATATTAATCGATTTTTGTGAATTTTTTATTGATAGTGATTTAAAAAAGTGAGAAAAATAATAAAATAGAGGAAAATATGGACGAATTACTGTACAGGGTAAAGAATCTTGATTTGAAGAATTCTCATTAATTTTACATAATTGGTGAGCACATGAATTCATCATTTAGGTTCATTCATCAAGAAATTTGCATCAATTTATTTTCCAAATAAATCTAAATAAAAAAAAAAAATTATTTTCCACGAGCTTTTCTATTGTCATTTTTTCTGTTCTAATGGGAATTATTCAAAGTATTTATCTAATTTTTCGACAAATTTCAATTGAGAGGAAGAAATTACTTGAGATTTTTTTGGTGGAAAATTGATTATTGTTTTTTTTTTAAATTTCTAACGGTTTTTCAAACTTGGCCAATGAGAGGTGCTGGGCTGTGAGCGACCCCCCCCCCCTCTTTCCCCTCTCATTCGGTCGTTGCAATTTACTGCGTCATTTAATTTATTTCGCAATTTTTAATAAATGTGAGGAATTAACGATTTTTTTTTTTTGCAGAAACTGATGAAAATGTCATGACTGAGAGTACTCCAGTACTGACTTGTGACCTTTAGATATAATAGTCAGAAATACTTGTCTGACCCAATACTGGTTATTTCACTGATGAATGAAGCCTCGAAGAACAGTCTGGTCCATCATTGATTGCACACACAGAAAATAACATCGACTATTTTCTAAAATTATCGAACTCTCTGTTCGTCGTTGATCGACCTTTTAATATTTTTTTTTTATTATTCGTATTCCCTCTCTCGCTTTATCATCGAGTACTACCGCATCCGACAGAAACGAATATCTATGGAATTTTAATCAAAACGATAAATTCTACGAATTTGTATTTTTTTTTTCTGTGCAGATCTTATCTTTCAGGCCAACCAGAGGAACATGGTCTAATACCCTAAGGATTCGGACGAACTTACGCTGCGCATGGGTCTCATAGGACTTTGGAAGGACTGAAGGAGATCCCCATTCTTTGAACGTCTCTCTCGCTACATCTCGGGGTGAGGAGAGCCCATAGAGCGATCCAATCCTGGAGTTCGAGAGCATTCGGAGACTCCGTAATACCCCCAGATTTAATCTGAAGAGGTTTATTGGACTCCATCATGAAACGTCTCTCTTGGTACTCCCAGGTCTGGAGAGCGAATGGAGTGATTCTTCCCGTGGACGTACAGAGAGCATCATTGCCAGGAGTTCCGTGGTACCCCCAGATATATTCTGGGAGGTTTATCGGACTCCATCCTGAGTAGTTCTCTTTTTATACCTTTCAGGTTGCGTTTCTCAGGCCAATCAGAGCAACATGAGTCTGATACCCTAAGGATTCGGAAGAACTCGCAGTGCGCATGGATAATAGAGGACTTTGGAAGGACTGAAGCAGACCCCCATTCTTTGAACGTCTCTCTCGCTACATCTCGGGGTGAGGAGAGCCCATAGAGCGATCCAATCCTGGAAATTCGAGAGCATTCGGAGGCTCCATGATACCCCCAGATTTAATCTGAAGAGGTTTATTGGACTCCATTATGAAACGTCTCTCTTGGTACTCCCAGGTCTGGAGAGCGAATGGAGTGATTCTTCCCGTGGACGTACAGAGAGCATCATTGCCAGGAGTTCCGTGGTACCCCCAGATATATTCTGAAGAGGTTTATCGGACTCCATCCTGAGTAGTTCTCTTTCAACACCTTTCAGGCTGCCACCTGAGCAGGTTTGCAGGACATTCACCCCACCATTCCGGAACATCTCGAAATATCTTGTAAGTATTCTATCATCTTTTCAATAATTAGTCTTCAATTTAACAATTGTCCATAGATATTCGTTTCGTGGAAGATGATATGAATCTTGCAAAAATCCCCAAAAAATAATAGAACTAAAAATTGTTCAATTTTTTTTCTTATAATCTTCTAAATTTACAGCATTTATCTAGCTTTGGAAAATATTCCATTTTCGATGCATCAGTCACGGAAAATAATTAGAAATGAGTATCCTCTTTGGTCCTCAGCAATAGTTGTTATGTTGGTGAAATACACAGTAGTAAAAACCAATCCGAAAAGAGTTCCAGGGTGCATTCGATCAGGTAACTGTGGCAGCACAGTAATAGTTTATTTTGGTTTTGAAACTAGAAATTGGTACCAGTGGCGGTTGCTGCCAAACCGTTCGACCAAGCTAGGGACAGTAAAATAACGTAAATAAATGTTGGAATAGCCTCTCGAGTGGAATAGATAAAAACATAATTTATTGTGATCTTTTACATAATAATTATGATAATTCGAGAGGCTATTCCAACATTTATTCACGTTATTTTACTGTCCCTAGCTTGGTCGAACGATTTGGCAGCAACCGCCACTGGTACCAATTTCTAGTTTCAAAACCAAAATAAACTATTACTGTGCTGCCACAGTTACCTGATCGAATGCACCCCCAATGCCTCTCCATACACGAAGACATTGATTGAAGGAGAGAGTGAGGCAAAGTGGACCTCTATTACCACTGATGAGGAATTTCTTTCGGATTGTAGAACTTCATGAAAAGACCTGGGAAATGCTCGAATATGTAGACATTGTTGATGAACTTTTTTGAAGAGTCCTTCACTCTCAGAAAAAATTCTTAATTATTTCGACCCGCTGATACTCAACAATAATTCTTGTTATTCCAGTAAACGACCAGACTCAATGAATTATCGCAGCTTCAATACGCAATTTGAGGGTGATACTGTGGTAAAAAATTTGATTCTAGATCACTGCAAATAATATAGATAGGGAATTATCGTGAATATCTTTTCTGGAAGGGAAAATTCGAAAGATAAAAATTTCTCCATTTCTTATAGCTTTCAGAAGATGATTGAGAAAAAATTGAACTCACTCTACTTTCACAACTTCATCTAGTGCTTCGTTTTTTTCTTTTTTTGCTTCTTATATCTAGATTTTCATTCTGATTTCAGAATTAACGATTGTATACAGGAAAATTAGAGAATTTTATTCATTCAATTTTTTTCAGTCGGTAAAAATATTTTGGTATTGAAAAGAAATTAACAAATTTTTTCCATTGTGTGGAAAGAGAATTCTAGATCATTTTACGTAGACGCAAGCGCATCAGTTTAACACCGTTTGGATCACTTCAAACCCTAAATACTCCAAAAAAAAAGATAAATGCGCGTTTTCTGGAATTTTCATCCCATAGAGTACTTGGCTTGAGATCAAGAAAAGAGAAAGAATTCAATGGAGACAGGAAAATGGATTAATTACTTTGATAGAATGTATCCAATCAAAAAAAAATCGATGAGAATTTTCCAATTTTTAAATATAATTTATGTAATAAAATTGATTTATAATGGAGATTACTAAGTTTTTTTTTTTGGTTTATCAGTTTTCTGTGGTTCTTCTTCTCCTAGAGGTTTCGGTAACTGAGGCTCTGGCAATGGTCCTTTGAGATACGGGAATTTTATTTGTGTCTGATCTTCGGGTTGTCTCCAATCCTGATTCAGCATTCTTTTAACTGCCATTTCCTGAATGCTATCGAAATCACAGTCATCCAAATGTCTTGGTGGTAGAAGGGCGGCTACAGCATAGCGTCTTTCAGAATTTAGAAAATTAAAGGTCGTACATGCTTTATCCACCGAGAGCACTTCATTATTAATACCCAATCTTTTAGTAATTTCTTTGAATGATACGATAAATGGAGTGTCTCTGGGATAGTCTTTATCCAGTCCAAGAATTAAAATATCTGGTTTTGGTTCTAAAACTTTAAAAAGTGCTAGAGAATCCTCATTTACGTCTGCACTTGTGGATATATTCCATCCAATTACTGTCCTTGGGAAGATTATCATTGGGCCTAGTACATTAACTCCAAGATTTAATTTGAATCCTCCCTGAAAAATTATTTATGTCATTAGAAGTTATTCTCTTGTAATGTAATAGAGGAGACTGGGGCAAAATCGACCTAGGAAATAAGATGATTCGAATTTCTTTTTAGAAAAGAGGCAGCTTCTTTAAAAAATCTGAAAAAATTCACCAACAATAGAGATACATTGGAGCATTTTCTCAAATTTTTTCAAATTTTTTCACAAAGTCCTTCACTTCAAAAAAAAAATTTGAATCATTTGGCCTCAAAGGTTCATTTTGCCCCGTTCTCTTTATTGAAGAAAAAATAGGGTAAAATGGAAATTCTGATCAAACTGTTCGAATTAGAACTTTTCTAATGTTTCCATTGAAGAGCTGAGAAAATTTTCGGTCAAAAACATTGGTGAAATGATTGAATTTTCCAAAATTTCCCAAAATACTCCACTTTTTCCTGATGTAAAATTCCCTTCAAGAAATAATGTTTACCATTGTTATTTTGTCTATCATAATTCCATAATCAGCATCTTTGTTGAGTATAGTAACTGTAGTTTTACCTTCACCCTCATAGGCACCTTGTCCACCAATTGCATGACGAACTGATTGACTATTTCTGTAAAAAATAATTGCATTCAATAACTGTCCCAGTAACTGACCATTTTTATAAATTTCATAGTTCAATTTAAATGTATAATACATATTTTTTAATATTTAAATGATGAATTCCTTTAATGCAATAAATATGCATTAATATAATTAAGTAAAATTCAATAAACAAATAATTGTTGCCCTCGAGATATACTGTCAGAAACTAGCTCTAAAGTGTCAGAAACTGGGACAACCACTGTATTTAATACTGCTGCTCCATTCATCAAAAACTTGCGTCATTATTCAAAGTAATATGAATTGTTTCAACATAAATTTCTACATCAATACATAAATTTGAGTTTCCAATACCTCATTAATCGTGAAGATTGAGATTTCAAAAGCTGACAGCATGAATTAAACATTTTCTGGAAAATTAATAATACTGTGTTTTTCTGAACCGAATTATAGGTTATTTCACATGTTCAGGGAACTGTTTTGAAGGAAATATATGATATAGAGCAAATCGGGGCAAAATGGACCTGTCTCAAAAAAATTTTCAGGATTTTTTTTGAGGGTCAAGGGCTCTTTCAAAAAATTTGAAAAAATTCACCAATAATGTTCACATATTGGAGCATCTTCTCAAATTTTTTCAGAATTTTCCACAAAGTCCTTCACTTCAAAAATAAATTCTGAATCGTGTTACAGTGATGGTCCATTTTGCCCCAGCCTCTTCCATGTACCATCAGCTCATCTTATAGCTATTCACTTTATCAATCGTGCAGGGGAGAGATTCCGCGCGTTATAAGGTACTGCGTTATAACGTAAAAGCGTTAGCTTTGTGTTATATTTTATTTAATTACAATTAACCAATTAACTCTTAAACGATTTTAACAGCACTACAATCACTCGTGAACGAAATACTAACGTTTTAGTAAGTGCAATTATAAATAATTCAAAATTAAAAAAAAAAAAAAGGCTAACTGGATACTGCTTATAACGCGCGGAATCTCTCCCCAGTGACATATATAGATGTTTTAACCAGCTAGCGACATCTTCCAGTAGAATTGTGAACTATTCATGTTTTTACTCAGTGGAACACGTGTTGTCCATCAGATTCTTGACATAACCTCAAATATACAGATCTGTATTGTGTTGAATTGTCATTATTTTTGAAAACAAATGAAAGAATGATGATTGAAGTGGAGAAAAAGAATTCGCAAGAATCTAGCAAAGTAGAGTCAAAGGATAAAGATAACAGACTAACCAAACAGCTCATACCTAAAGGGAGACCAAAGTCTGGAAAAGTCTGGAAGGAGCCAAGAAAAAGGTGAGATGATTAGATATTCAATCAATTTCATGGACCTCATTCTATTTTGTTTATTAAAAATTTCAGGTTTTCATCAATTATTAAATCGCGTGGACTGCGATTATCCCTCGAAAAGAAACAGAAACTCCGTAATGATCTCAAAAGGATAAAAGAGCAATCAAGAGCAATAATCGAGAAGAAGAAAGAGGAAAAAGAAGCCAAGAAACAGCGAAGAATTGAAAATTTGAAAAGAGCCGAGGAGAATCGTAAAAAAAGTGAAGTTGTACAAATTGTAAGTTGATAACAATTTTATTTATTCATTTTTATCAAATATAATATAAAGTTTTTTTTGTCAATATAATACCATTTTCGTATACCTGAGTAGCATTTTAGTACGTTAATCTTATTTTTCCTTTTTTTTTATAGATCAGGAATACGGCAAAACTGAAACGAATGAAGAAAAAACATCTACGAATGATAGAAAAGAGAGACACGATCGATGCTTAACAAGTACTTCTTGCAATTAAAGAATTTTTTCGTTAAATTTGAAATAATCAAGAAAAAAGCATAAGATAAATTGTGAAAAAACTGAAATAAAGATTGGTCAATGCACTCGAATATCTTTTTTCATTCCATCTGCATGTGATGATGATGATTTGTGTATTTAATACTGCAATCCGCTTACAATTCGTCTCAATTCCGAATTGAAGAGAAATTAAAAAGATAGTAATAATAAAACAAACTCGAAGAAATCTGGTGAATATAAGAGATATTTGTGCTCACAAGGCTTTGGCCTTCCTCAAAGCATCAGCTTCGGTCCTTTCTATTGAGAATTTTCTCAATTGGTCGATCAAAGCATAGGGACCAGTATCTATTCTGTTACCCCAGATAGTTTTAATCCATTTGGGTAGGAACTCGCGATTATTCGCCATAGTGAAACGTTCATCGATTAACAAAACTGAGCTCCAGTCTTCGATATGACGAATGCACCTTCCCAAAGCCTGATTAAGAGCTCTGTATGCCTGAATGGTATACCATTCATAGCCCTTCAGCAATTCTTTCTTCTGCTTGAACTCATCATTGTACTGCATCTTCAATTGCACCACTGGATCCTTGTAGACTGCATAAGGAATTCCAATAATCATGACTGCTCGTGATTCGCCATCGCTAAAATCAATGCCTTCCGCGATTTTTCCACGAAAAACAGCGAACAATATAGCTCCATTAATTCCCTCCTCTTGTGGAACCTCTGTGCACGTTTTAATCGTCTGACGATACGTGGACATGACGTCAACGAGGTCTCTGCTAGTTTTTGGCTCAGTGCAAACCACCTTGACCCTTTCAATGTCACTCATTATACCGGTCAATCGCATCCTGTCTGTTAGTTTGTACAGAAATCCGTATGAGGGCATGAAACAAAGAATACCATGTGGTACTGATTGACAAGTATCTGCAATGACTCTTCCCAATTCATCGAGAAACTCCCAATTTTGTGAAGTCTTAAAAGTAGTTCTTAGACCAATTCCTCGGGGTCCTTTAGCAACTACCTTGATATTGACGTTTTCCTTTGGTATTACGTGATTAGTTTGAAGAATGTGTTTGAATTTTGTTTCAAGTTCACTAGCAAACGATCCGATTGGGGAAAGTGTGCCTGATGCTAGGATCACTGTTCTCGCTTTATCAGCAAGTGGAGAGAAAATCACTCCTGGATTCATACAATGTATTTCCAGAGTTCGAATTTGTTCACGACTACCACCGGGTTTCTGGAACTGATTGTTCATGTCCTGAGAAGAGAAAAAAAAGGGTGATTTAGGATTGATTTCTTTTAATTTGATTCACTATTTCTATCACACGCCGTGCGGAAAATGACGACTTTTCGCACGCTATGTGTGGGGTCAATGGCACTTTCCACACGTTGTGCATAATAGTATATTACATGCCTAGGGCAGTAATGTAAGAAATGTCTCAGAGCTCTGAGGCTTTCTTACTTACTGCCCAAGGTGTGTATACGATTTTTCTGCACACTGGGACAGAAGTGAGCTTACGCCCGAGCGCAGCGAGGGCCGAAAGTCTCACTTTCGTCCCAGTGTACAGAAAAAAAAATTTACCTTACACGTGCGGTAAAGATTTTTAGACTCGTGTCATTATAAAACTCGCTTTCAATTCGTTTTGCAACTTCACACTCGTCAGAAAAGTACTTTACCGCACTTGTTACGTAATATACTATAGTACATCAGTTTACAAGTGCGGTAAAGTATTTTCTGATGAATGCAAGGTTTTTGTAATAAACACGAATAAAGAATATTTTTTTGCACGTACAACGTGTGGAAAATGCCACTAACGTAGCGTGCGTAAAGTGGCTACATTTCGCACGGTGTGTCAAAAAAATTATGCAATTACCTCTCTCGTAAGCGTCCATTCCGTACTTTCTTTGATGAAAATACGAAAGTCTTGTACAGATTGATTAGACCGAAGTACTGCAAATGCAAATATAAACTTATCAAACTTTTGTATTGTTGCACCAGTAAATGAATGCGTATCTACAGGATGCGCTGGATCTGGATCTTTCAGGTATTCTCTTGCTCTATTGTAATGCTCAATTGCTGCATTCATAGAATCAACAAATCCATCGATAACATTCTCCTGTATTTTATGGCTCTCAAGTACAGTAAAAAATTCTGTTCCCTTCCATGTTGGACTGTATGAAGTATCGCTTTGACCATCTGGTCTCCTCACTGGCGTATCTTGAATCATTGATGCGAAATTTGTACAAAATAAACAAATTATAGGAACAAATTTCGGAATTCCTTTTTTTTGCTTGTAAAAATCTTCACATTCTTTCATGATAATGTCAATTTCACTGTAAGTAAATTTAACACTTGCAGTTTCTCGACAAATGTCTTCGATATTGTGGGCCTCGTCCAATATGATTATAGCATCATTAATATCAATTTGCATCTAGAAATTTGAATTAAACACAGAAAAAAATGGATTAATCGAGGAATTAAGACTATGTGATATAGCAGAAATAATGTACTTACAGATTTACGAATTGAAGGATCCACTAGGTAATTGTATGGACAAAGAATAAGATCTGCATCAAGCATTAAACTTCTCGCAGTAAAGTATGGACAGCATTTGTGGGCTTTTCCCAATTCAACTAGATCTTCAACATCAAAAGGCATCGTGAAATTCATTCTTTCGAGGGCTGAGTAACTTGATATTTCTCGTCTGTTAAACTCATTGTAATAAACACAGCCCAATTTCTGAAAATCATGAAAAATTAAAGAAAACTTGTTTAAATAATATGAATAATTAATCGAATGATGATAAAATTAGCATATATCTAACAATTTTTTGGCTTTTCCGAAGAAAATATTCAATAAAATTGCACTTGCAGTTTTTTGAATAATTTATTTGTTAAAAACTAAAAAAAAAGTTGTTAGATTTGTGCTGTTTTTACTTTAGTTTAATTATGTGGTTTTTTTTCGCACCTTCACTGGATCCAGCAATTCATTACATAATTCTGTTTTATTCCTCGGTGTTTTTTGAATGCAACTAAACTCTCTGCTGCTTAGAATTGTCATTTTTGTGTCTCGATAGACTGTTCTACCCAGTTCCTTAACGACTTGTGCTATCTGCCTGTGTGTCCTAGAGCCATAATAAATTTTTGGTATTCGCTTGGGAAATTCGACAGGAGTTGCTTTGGTCGGTGACTCATTGATCTTGGCCGGCTTGTTGCCTTCACTGGTAGATGTTTCACCCTCGAGATCTGCAGTAAAATCAACATGTTTCACTGAGAGGTGAATTCATTTTCATGTTCGTAATTATCATTTCACAGTTTCATGGAAATGATTAGCTTAATAACAAGCGAAACGTTGCAAATTGGCAATCATTTAGTATTGTTGTTTAGAACCTTCCAATTTTCCATGAAACTGTGACATAATATTTCACTGAGTTCATTATGATTCTGAATATAGCAAACATCTGACAATTTTGAGTTTTCTTTTTTTTTTGAAAAATCCATTATTTAAAAAAAAATATAGAGGAAGGTGGGGCAAAATGGACATCAGGGGGGTAAATTGGACACATCTCAATTTTTAGGCAAATATTGAATTTTTGGGGATTTTGACTTTTTTGAGCATTTTTGAGGGGAAAGCCCTTTCTTTTTTTAAAAATTTTCAGTTTTTTGAAAATATCTTCGGTTCTATTTGTCGTAGCGTAAAAATTCCGATGGGAGGTGAAAGATGAGATCATTTGCCATTGATTCATAGGGTTTTCAATTTAAAAATATTGATTTTTAAGGTATTTATGGGCATTTTTGTGGAACAGTTTTGGGAAACAGTTTTTGGCCTATAACTATCCCAAAAATTGATATTTTTGAATTCAAAACCTCAAGAATCCATGGGAAATGAGCTCACCTTTCATTTGAGACCATCCCCGAATTGCTACGACCGATAGAACCAGAGATATTTCCAAAAAACTGAAAATTTTCAAAAAAAGAAAGGCTTTCACCCCTCAAAAATGCCAAAAAATCGAATTTTCAAAAAAAATCGAAAAAAATACATCTGACGCTCGTTTTCCAGCTAAAATTTCCCCAGCTTTTCAATAGAATCATCAAAAAAAATCCATCTCTAACCGTTTCATTACAGTGTCCATTTTACCCCACTTTCCCCTATGCAAATGTAGAAAATTTAAAAACTATAAGCTCAATTTTTTTAAATATTTTTTTCTATATCAATGTATTTGTTGAAAAAAAATCCAAAAAATGAGCAGATGTCTGCTTATTTCATTATCGTTGTTCATTTATATTTCCATCAAATACAGCATAATATAACATACCCGAAAAGCGTATTTGATTGATAATTTCGGCTCTTTTGGCTTGATACTGAACTGAAAATAGAGAGAAAAAAAAGGTTTAAACAGGATAATTCAAATATTTTTATTTGACAAAGTACCTGGAACATCTCGAAATATGGATCACTCTTCCTCTGCAAACAATTCAAAGGCGAGTGAATGTCAAAAAAAGAAAAAGCAAAAAGAGAAAAAAAAAAAAGAAAAAAATAGAAGGGTTTTTCTAAGGAATGGTTGATGCACATAACATAACGTGCAGTGACACAAGCGTCAAAACACACTCGAGGAAGATTGAATGGATATTTATGTAGAGAATCCATTGAGCAGTATCAATGGGAGAACTGGCAAGAGCCCGAGAGACCTAATCCAGCCAAGTGGTAGGCCACGCTATTTTTCAAATTTCCTCTCTTTCTTGTTTGGGGATAACACGATGGGCGTCTCTATGAGGTCCTCTCTCAATTTCTTTTTTTTTTTTTTTGCTTTATTCTTTGGGTTTTTGTATGGGGACAAAAACTGGGAAGAACAGCGTGTGCGCCCTAAACCAAATACATTTGCTGGTAATTTAACGAAAGTCAGACGGTGCTACGAATCATTTTCAATGACGCGTACTGCCGTTTAGACATTTCAGCTTTGCGATATAATCGGATTCTGAGTTAAATTATAAGGGTATGATTATATGGGATTGGGGGCCTCTCTTTCTGTTACGATAGAATTGGTGCTCGAGTGATGGACTCGCGAGAGAACTTGGACATGAGTAAATACAATGGAGAGATTAGGGGAAGGTGGGGTAAAACGGGCTTAAAGGGTGAAATTGACAAATTTGAGTATTGATGTCTATATCATGAAAAATACTTGAAATTGATGAAAATTTTGGAGATGTGTTTTTTTTGATGATTCCATTGAAAAGCTGAGGAAATTTGCGGTGGAAATCATGAGTTGGAAATAATTTTTTGCAATTTTTTGAAAATTGGACTTTTTTGGTCAAGATTTGAATTTTTTTCCTTTTCATTTTTGGGAAAATCCTGTTTTTGAAGATATCTCTGGTTCTATTGGGTGTAGCGTAAAAATTCCGAATGGAGGTGGAAGGTGAGATCATTTGCCATGGATTGATGGGGTTTTGAATCGAAAAATATCGATTTTTAAGATAGTTATGGACCAAAAACTGATTTTCACGAAAGTGCCCATTAATACCATAAAAATCGATATTTTTAAATTGGAAACCCCATAAATCGATGGCAAATGATCTCACCTTTCACCTCCATTCAGAATTTTTACGCTACGACCAATAGAACCAGATATATTAAAAAAAAGTGAATTTCTCCAAAAATTCAAAGGAGTAGTCCTCCAAATGTTGCCCAAAAAAATCAAATTCTCAAAAAATTCGAAAAAATCAATTTTAATACCTGTTTTTAACCTCAAATTTTCTCAGCTTTTCAATGGAATCATCAAAAAAAAAACTATCTCCAACCCTTTTAATCTAATGTCCATTTTACCCCATTTCCCCTAATGTGAATTTATGATAAATGAAAAGAAAAAGTGTTATTAATGTTTCACAAATTCTCCAAACTCGTGGGCCATCAAAATATATCCGATAAAATGGAAGATACTAATTGCCTATTCACAATTGAAATGTCAAATAATTCTAAACACTGAATTCGATAAATATCGTCGAGATCAAAGAATAACATGGTAGATTGCCAAGAAAATTAATTAAACGACTTGAGTTGGGGATACAGTACGAGATGCACGAGCAGGCAAACAAGAGCGATTAAAACGAGGGAAATAAAGAAAAAAAAAGGAGAAATCATTTTAGAGGCACATGTGCCGCCTCAGTGATGTTTCGAGTACATTGGGTTCTTCAGTTAGAGTTTATTGGTGACAAGGCATGCGGGAAATGAATTGGTTGAGGCTGTATGTGAAAAAGGGGTCGACTGCAATGGTGTTGGACATGGTGGACTCTCGATTAAATCGAGGGACAGCCCGTGAAGTGAGATAGATTCACTGAAATACGAATGAGTGGGAAAAAGAAAATGATAATATTTTTTGTCTCGCAACCCCAGAATGTAGACGTAGCCAATCGGAGTTCGGACTTTGAGGGTATTGGTTGCTTGGCAACCAAACACACCCAACACCCGAGGGGAGAAAACTCCCTATGGGGATTCTCATCCTGGTGGATACAGTCAGCTATGAAAGTTATCGCACCCTCGAGAGAGAACCGAGATTTAACCGGTCTGACCCTCGTTTTATCACATTCTAGCTGGCATCAGTTGCTTTCTCGTACCTTCAACGAATAATTTTATATTCTCACTCTATTATTTCTTGATTTCTGTTTTTTTCACAACTCTTTTCTTGAACTCATGCTTAAAAAAAGTCCTGATTTAACCGAATTCCTCATTAATTCCGTTAATTATCGATAAAGAATGGAATAATGGCATGTTTTGACCTCTTTATGACATACACAGAGGAAAATGTTTTCTTAATTTGAGAATGTGCAGGTCACTTAAATTAAGTGACTTTTTCTTTCTTAATTTGAGAAAGTAAAAATCAAGTGCCTTTTCTCACTTAAATCAAGTAACTTTTTCTTTCTTAATTTAAGAAAGTAAAAGTCACTTAAATTAAGTGACTTTTATCACTTAAATCAAGTGACTTTTTCTTTCTTAATTTGAGGAAGTAAAACTCACTTAAACCAAGTGCGTTTTCTCACTTAGATCAATAACTTTTTCTTTCTTAATTTAAGAAAATAAAAGTCACTCAAATTAAGTGACTTTTCTCACTTAAATCAAGTGACTTTTCTCATTTAAATCAAGTGACTTTTTCTTTCTTAATTTAAGAAAGTAAAAGTCACTTAAATTAAGTGACTTTTCTCACTTAAATCAAGTGACTTTTTCTCACTTGAATCAAGTAACTTTTTCTTTCTTAATTTAAGAAAGTAAAAGTCACTTAAATTAAGTGACTGTTCTCACTTAAATCAAGTGACTTCTGTCACTTAAATCAAGTAACTTTTTCTTTCTTAATTTAAGAAAGTAAAAGTCACTTAAATTAAGTGACTTTTCTCACTTAAATTAAGTGTCTTTTCTTTTCTTAATTTAAGTGACCTGCACATTCTTAAATTAAGAAAACATTTTTCTCTGTGTACTTTGCTAGTAAATAGACATCATCTATTTCTAAACAAAGTTTCATTAGGTATCTCGGAGTAAACCGATACCTAATTAGATATAAAAGCACTCTCACCATCAATAGCTCCTGAGAGTCCTCAGCACTTAACTTTCCGATCAAAATCCAATTAAAGGGAAATAAGAGAATAACTGAAAATAGCATTATTATCCAAGTCTTTTGTCAACAATCAAGTGATGATGAAGAACATTGGCCAGAAATTGAAACCATGTCAAAGGAAAATGATATATAGCATAAAGAGTATTGATAGTGACAAAAAGAAAATGGCGACATGATGCTGTGAATGTGAAAATGAGAGAGAGATCCAGAGATGATGAAGAGGATAGAAAATGCTCTTTCACTCAACATAGAACAGAACGTTAATTACGCGTCGACGAAAGGACATATAAGGAAGGAAAATTGTGGAGAATAGAGTTCTCCTCTGTCTCTCTGTGGAGGTACTCCAGGGCTTTTCTGTTTAACATTAGCCATACCCATACATGGGAGAAAGGCACAAGCAGAAGAAGAGAACTTTGAGGAGAAGTGAAAGGGTTCAGAGAGAAAAAATACTGGATGATAAGAGAGAGAAAGAGGGAAAAAGCTGTGTAGATGAAGCTGGTGTTATTGACATGGTGGTGTCGAGTCGGCCATCTTGGCCCCTGTGTGCTTTCCTCCCCCCAGTATAAAGCAAAAGGGGGAATCCAGGAATCCCTGTCCTTGTTCCCATCGTGTGACACTAGCTGAGGTGAATGAGGGGGATGAGAAAATAAAGAGGGAAATATAGAAGAGAGAGAGAGAGAGAGAAGAGAGGGGGGGTCACCAACCTAACCTGGTCCGACACCGCCCTTGGGCCACCCTTTCAACCAAGCATGAGCGATAGAGGGTCCCGGGGGTTGCTCTGGTCGTCATGACGACCCAACTCGTTGCCCAACCCCTGCGGCCTCGGGGCGCCAATTCGTCTTCGCTTTTCTACGTTCACTCCACTACTCAGCTACACACAAACAAACTATTTGCGTCATTTATCATATTTATTTATTTATTCGAATAGTTTTTATTATCGTTAAATCTTGAGGAGAATGAAAAAATTCACAATTGATCTGAACATTTACAAGTTTTATCACCAATCATTTCTCAATATATCCATAATAGATTTAAAAACAGCAAATTGTTTCTTCCGAAAGCTCTTAGATGGACTTTATTCTTAGGAGATATTGAATATGTCGACAGATGCTGAACACAAGAGAGGGATGCTTAAACAGTAACACAAGACCCCCATTTCATAATAACACTCGATTCTTCGTGGTCTAATGAATTGGAATATGTTACGCAATATTATTCTGTTACGTATGGTTGCACCCTTCTTTGAAATTATGAAAGGTTACTCAGACAATGTGCTCGGAAAACCGGAAATTTTGCTACATAACGTTTCTCAGATCCAAAAAATTGTACATATCTACCTAAAAACTATGATTTTTGAAGCAATTCAATCAACAATGTCGATTATTTTTTTTTCTCAACTATATATATAATATATATACACCTATATATACACACACATATACATATATATATCTTCAAGTTTTTCGTTCACCGCTTTTCTTCAATCTACTCGTGTATGCCCCCTCATCATCACTATTGTACTGTTGGATTCAAAAGATTTACGTTTTTATTTCGAAGCATTATATTTTTGTTGAGGAGTTTGAAAGATTATGGGCCTGTCAGAGGGCTAATAACTGGTCCTAAGGTACATGCACACACATCTGATACCATAAAAAAGGGGGGGAGGGGAGGGGGGAGGAGTGAGAGGGGTGGAGTTTCTTTATAAGCATTTGGTATTAAATACTAATCGTAATGTTGAATAACGGACTAGTACGTCGTCGCCTTTTTCTCATTTTCGATGTATAATGGGGATTTTGTAATGCTATGCGGTATCTTCAAAGGGGAACTACCGTCCTTCAAGCAGAGGCACCGACAAACGTGCAATAGTGAATGCAGAAAAAGAAGAGGAAAACGAATGAAATTAAAAAATATATATGAATCGATTTGAAGGGGGAACACACCAATCTATTTGGACACTTGATGTTTTTGAATATTGATATTTTTTCATATCCTTTACATTCATTTATTCATTCATTCATAATTCTTTTTTCTTCCTATTCTTAAATTCATACATATCACTTTCATTTCTTCGTGTATGTTGTACAGCTAAATTTGATTTTATTCTACTGGAGTAAAATATTGAGAGTTTTGTTGCATGGAACAGAGCAAATGGCAAGCAATTGGAAAAAGAGAGGAATTATGGGAGTTCATAGTACATATCCTCCCTTGTTCAATCGATATACATTAATCTCTCGTGGGAATGGAGATACTGAATTTCATGTTTCACTTTTCCACTGGGACTGACAACGATCCCTGTGATATGTCGTCCCTTGTGAGATTCAGTAATGAAACCGTTTTCACCACCCTCACTGAGTTATCATCCCTCTTATTGATGCAAAAGCCTGTGCTTCAACGCTGAATGCTGACGACATCAAGAGACTCTTGTATAATATTAACCATTAATTATTATTTTTGTATTTAATTGATTTTATGAACTCATTGTAAAAAAAAAAATAGTTTCTTCAAAATTTCTTGAATTTAATGTATTCATTAATGACTTTTAAAAGATAACGTTAATGAGATAAGATTCGCATAAACTCTATGAAAGAGGAATTTAAAAAAAAGTCAAAGGGGATGATGGAAAAAAAAAGGAAATAAATATAAATAAATAAAAGAATGGAGAACAGATATGAATCCAAACGAGAGAAATCGTTTTGGCCTCTTCTATCTCGGCACGTGCACGCCGTTAAAAGGTTCCGTACACAGGAAAGTTTTGACATGGTACCAGTGGTTTTTTTTTTTTTGCTCAATTGAAAAAGCGGAAACCGCCTGTCGAGATACGAATCTGACCAATCATAAAGCCGTACACATAATGGCCGGCGCTTTCGAGCGGTTTTCGTAAACACTAGGAGCTTTATTTTATACGGTCAATTATTATTATTTTTTTTTCTTGTATTTTACTCTTATCGACTGCAGGCCGACTCTCCTGGGATATTTGTAGTTAATGTAAATCCATTCGTGAGCTTCTGCAGTTTTATCGAAAGGAGGATATGATTATCCTGTAAATTAACGGGAATCCACGACGAAATTTTAAATTAAATATGTAAATGAAGTCAATAATGTCTCTTTTTCATAACTAGAATAGATTATGATGCGCACCTTGCGGATTGTGACTTTAACTTGAATAATATTCATGCATGTTGTCATGCGTCATCATTTTGTGAAAATAAAGAAAAAAATTTCTCTTCTTTTAAATCATAAATGGTTGTTTCTATTAAGGGAGAGAAATGTAATGTATCGTTGCCCTACACAGAGAAAAATGTTTTCTCAATTTAAAAATGTGCAGGTCACTTAAATTAAGTGACTCTTCTCACTTAAATCAAGTGAATTTTCTCACTTAAATCAAGTGACTTTTTCTTTCTTAAATTAAGAAAGTAAAAGTCACTTAAATTAAGTGACTTTTTTCACTTAAATTAAGTGACTTTTTCCACTTAAATCAAGTGACTTTTTCTTTCTTAATTTAAGTGACCTGCACATTCTTAAATTAAGTGACTGCCCATTCTTAAATTAAGAAAACATTTTTCTCTGTGTAGATTCAAAGACGTGTAAGTGCTCTGTATGAACAGAGCACATACGCCCCTTTGTTTCTAAGGCGACGATATTATGCACGATATTCTAATGCAAGACATTTCTTTTTTGTTCGTATGTTTTTAGGTAATCAAACCTAAAATGTATGGCGAAAGGATAGCTTTGATTCTCCTTGTTAACAGATATTTTCTATTTCAAATATCCCGCGGAATTCATTATTAACCAATGAAATTTAGGCGCTACGAAATTTCGATATATTTGATATCAATGATCGCAATTCGATAAAATCTTGCAATATTTTTTTTTTTAGAAAAGGAAATTTATATTCATTGTTCCAGTTAAGCGTTTACTGAATGTATTTCGAATAACGCTCCGTAATTATTTAGTATAAAGCGAGAAGAAATAGAATGAGAAGAGAATGTGAAAATAAAAAAATTACCAAGTGTTTTCGGAAAAGGGTGAATCTTGTAATTCTCTGGTATTTAGAACATAATTATTCGCAGAGATTTTAATTGGCGCTCCACCGCCTCAATTGCATGGAGTAATAAATGAAAAATTCCATGGAAAAGAAGAGAGAAAAATAAAGATTCATAGAAATTTTGTTTGGGCAAAAGTGCATTCATTATCAACCCTTGAAACATCGGGACTAATTTAAACTCATAATTATTCTTCTTGTCAAGTGTCATTACATGAAATTTAAACGAATGAAAAATGAGAGAAAAGTGCTTCGAGAACCTTTTACCTATCAGTAAAATATAGTAGAAAGTCTTTCATTGCCATTTTTTTTTTTTTTTTTTACTTCATCTCCCTCATATCGCCTGGTACATGGCGAGCACAGCTTCACAGAGAGTGGTGGGAGGGGTAGGGGTTGAAAAAAAGACGGAATATCAAGGAAAAAAAAAAAGTAGAATGAAGTGAGTAGAAGCAATGGCGTCCCCGTAAAAGCCAGTACACGATTGGTTCCGAAAGGATGGGGAGAAAAGGGGAGAACACATTTTTCGCCACCCTTCGTATATCCTGCCCTCGTTGTCATTTTAATTTCAACTCCCCCTAAGGGCAGACTACGATGGAGGGTGTCTTTTGAGGAGATATACACATCGTGTGGCTTCGATGTGCCACACTGAATTCATCAATTCATTTTTTTTTTCTTCCTTATTTTAATTATTTTTTAGAGTCGTTGAGATGCAGGAATTAAATGAGATGGATATAATTAAATTTTTTTGTACAATTTCCAGTGAAATTTCATTTAAAATTGTAGAATTACATGATGTAATTGTATGAAATGTTTGAAAAATGAGATTTTTCCTATTTTATCCTCTGATTATTTCAATAATTAAAAAAAATAAAGACCAAGAAATATCACACATCACATTGATAACAAAAATAAGAGATAAAAAAAATAATTGTAAAGAATTGTAATTGAGTAAAGATGCTGCTCACTCGAAGAGGAAGAATGTCAACTCGTTGAAAATTTTATATACAGTAAAAAAAATGGCAAAGAGCACGGTGAAATGCCATCGTGGATTATTTCTGTGGGCTGATAATATCTCTAGCTGAAAGAGAAAAGATAAAAAAAAAAAAAAAAGAATGAAACTGAAAAGTCGAAAGAAAGGAAAAATGGAGATAAAAATTGAAAAAAAAGAACAAGCTGGATGAAGTGGAGGTATATAGAGGAGATAGCTAGAGTGAAAAAGCTTCGTTCGACGTTATCGTGGAGAGTACACTCTGTGTTGAGGGTGGATGGGTGGTGGTAGTGGTAAAAAGGGGCCTCGAAAATGGAATGGGCAGGTTATCCACGCGAGGATGTACATGGAAAAAGCAGAGAGGCAATCCCCCCCGACTGCGTGTGACAGCCATTTTAATTCTGACTCGTTTCTACCCTCAGTGTAGAAAAAAAAGACTGTACATAGCTTGGGTGTCTCTCTGATTTTCATTTGCTCGTGTTAGTGAACATATACACACCCCATTTCCCTTCGTCTTTCAAACTCATGCACATGAAAAAAAAGAAGAAAAAAGGAAGATAAAGTCTCAGCGAGTGGAGCCCTATCTCGTAGCATCTAGAATCGAATGAAAAGTATCATCACTACCCCTGCTCTGCCAACTGACAGCGTTTAATTTCAGGATAAGCTGCGAATGGCGCAGCCAGCACGATGAGCCCTCAGGGGCCACCATCATGGAAGAAGTCTTATTGTCTTGACTTATCCATCCGTTTTTTTTTTTTTTTTTTATACTTCTGGAGAAGAAGTAATAACTGGCACCAAGAGTCACCCTTCAAGAGTAAATGCCAAGGGAGCTGATGCATTGTTTATGAATTAAAAAAACCGAAACTTGGCAATTTTTTCTTATTTGTTTCCCATACACCGAGAGACAATGAAGAAGAGGTACTCAATATCCTAATACCTAAAATTACATTTCCCTCAACTTTTAAAAAGCGCGAGTAAATTCAAGAGGTGAAAAATATGAATAATTTCTCGAATAAATGAGAATTTCATAGAATTGAAAAAACTCTCAATATCAGGATGATCCTCTCGATCGTCAATCCTTTTTTACCTCTTCTTTTTTCATTATTCAACTAAAATCCTGCTTGGCGAACCAGAAATATACGAAGTCAACGAAGAAAAAAAAATCTGTAAACCACAAAAATTGTTCATTTTCCACTGTTCTCTTATTTTTTTTCATTTTTTTTTCTTCTCAAAGATGAGTTGAGCATGGAATGGCTGCTATATAGAGCCAGTGTATGTACTTGGTACATGCTGCACATAGATGTCTTTAGTAAGAGCAGCCATCGGGACATCTTCTCTTCTCATTACTCAGTCTCACGGTTGACTCTCTCCACCCCTTGCCACCCACTCTTCTACTAGCAAGGCACCATGCTTTTAGTACACTGGCAGTCACTCACCGGGGGCGTCTAATAATGTCGCCAGCGAGGCGTTCCAACGTTCCACGGTTCCATCCCCCTTTTTCACCCTCTCATACCCACTACTATAGATATATATATATTCGCCTTCAGCATCTATCTCGTCTCTTCGTATCTACCACCTTCGGGGCTCAGAATGAACACCACCACCACCCTCCACCCTCCATTTCTACTAAACTCTAACACAAGCATTCACCGACAAAATGAGTCTCGCTTCGTGTCTACCACTACCAGCTTCATTCTGCACCATCCAGACTGAACGGCGTCACCAGCCTCGAGTGTCCTCGTCTTTTCAGCCAGTTTACCTATACATTCTTTCTCTATATACTTTCGATAACGATGTGAAAGAGCCAGCATTCATCTCCCATACTCTCCTCCCGATCTCCACTTTTTCAAACTCACTTTATGAATTTTTTCCTTCAATGTCATCAGAATATGGAATTTACTCTCGTGAATTACAGGAAAAAATATGAAATGACTTGAAAAAAAAACGGAACTAGGATAAAATCTCGAGTACTTTTATTTAGACACGTGTGTGTCCTCATCGAGTATCAATTGGCAGCTCTCCATGAATAAAGAGGCAGCAATCAAAATGTCAAGATAAGTTTTAGACAATTGATACAATATATGTATATTTAAGTTTCATGGGAAATTGGAAGGTTGTAAATAACAATACTAAAAGATTGTCAATTTGCGACATTTCGCTTATTATTTAAGCTTCCTCAGGCTCTGGAAGACAAAAAATACAAATTATTCACTCGCACAAAATTAATAAATATGAACATAAACATCATCTCTTTGAATTCGTAGGTTTAACCTCACTTTTTAACAACATTACTCTCAAAATTACAACAATTATTCTCAATTTTTTTTTTCTTAATGCTGATTTCTATTGCAAGAACCGAATTGCTGAATTTTGAGGCTATTTTTTCTACATCTTTCTTGAAATGGTGTTCATCAAGTAGCAAAGATGTAATTAAGTTCATGTTACTATTGATGTGTTTTGGCATTATCTCATTTCTCTTGCATTCCAATAAAAATATTCTCCTATTCTTCAAAGATTCTTTGAGTATTGTGAGATCTTTTAGTATTGTTATTTACAACCTTCCAATTTCCCATGTAACTTAAATATAATTCACTATTAACATGGAAATGAATCCACCTATTAATATATGTATATATATACATATATTTTGAGATAACTGAATTTTGAATGATCCGTTAGATTATTTGGCTCCATGGTGCGGAGAATAACCTGTGCCAATATGATGTAGAGGGCTTGTTCACAGCGAGGGTGGTGGGTTGTCATGGTAACGGTGGCACCCACTAGTGTCGGCTCCAACGCCACCCGAATCCCTCATCTCTCCTCTCGTTCATCGCTCTTTCTCTCTACTCTTCTCTACTCCCTCCATCCCTGCCTATATTCTCGCCTTTTTTCCTACTTTGGTTCGAGGCTATGGGTTTTCTCCAGCACTATGGAGAAACCTGAGCGAGACAAGTTGAGCAAGAGGAACGAGAAGAGGAGATGGCGGCCAGGGGAAGAAGAGAGAGCATCAAATACTCCCTTTTATACCCCCCAGCCATCATCCCCCTTTGAAGCCATCATCCCGTTATAGATATAGCTGCAGAGGGTGCCTCTCCTCTACGCCTCCCACACGATCAATATGGTGGACAGACGAGCCGACACTCCTGTCGAGGGCACTCGCATATTTGGACATGAAATAAACAATCCTGTCTAATGTTTCAAATTATCTTAAAGCATTGCATATAATTCATTGAATGATAATAAGCAATAACGTCTTAACCAACATTTTTTCCGAAATTTTGGGGATGCCATATTTAAGTTCGGAAAAGCTTGTTTAATAAAAATACAGTGTCAATTTTTTTTTTAATGTTGGTTAAGACGTTATTGCTTATTAAAGTCCAATTATCGAATGCATTTCCATTTTTTTCTGAGTTAATATTCTCATTTTCATAACTACAGTGACATACACTGCAATGTTAATAATAATCTTTTTGCATGGATTTCATTTCCGATTGGAGAAAAATATCTTTGAGTTGATTCCACATTAATGATGTCAAGAATCTGAAGAAGCCTGAATAAAGCGGGTGAAACATCGTTTATTTGACAATTATTAGTATTGTTAAATGCAATATTTCCAACGTCTTATGATCCTTACATCTTAATATTCTCATTTTTCATAGGAATATTACCAAAAAGGACAAAATGTGCTTACAAATGAAAAGATTCTGCGTTTGATTTCAGATTCTGAAGAGAAGCTGGCATTGTGTCCAGCGAAATGTCGCGATTTGACAATAATTTGATGTTGCTGATGAGTTTTCCAACATCCTTATGAACATTTAGAATATTCCATACAATATTACTAACAAGTTCTTCATCGAATTGATTATGGTTGAACAAAATGGAAATGAACCATTATTATGTTGAATTGATTATCGTTTTTACGTTCTTCTCCTCCCACGTGTTGGCATTTGTACCTCTCGAAAAGGTTGAAAGCCAATATTTTCAATTTAGTAAAGTGAAATTGAAGTAATTCCCTATTATGAAAATCCCACATACATTTTTTTTAATGAAAATTTCGGATGAATAGCACCATTAATGCATATGGCACTATGCGCGTCGACCTCAGGTGTGCAAACAGACCTCTGGCAATGCACACTTAACAAAAAAAAAGCATCCGTTACACACTGGAGGTTTAATCTCCAGCCTTGAGCGATTTTTCGTATATATTATACAGTTTTTTTAGTGGAGTTTTGAGAGAGAAAGAGAGAGAGAGGGGAGGATTCTATCTCTATATATCGAGCACATTCTATATGTTTTGTTTGGACAGGATTTTGTATTGTAAAAATACCATAATACCGCGAATATCATGGATTGAAAAACGAAGAAAATAAAGAATTCACTTTCATTGTTTAATTAAAGATAATTTTTAGATGAAGCAGAGAAAAAGAGATTAAATCAAGTTTTGAAGATTTCCGGGAGTGAAGCGTGCGCGAGTCGAATTTCTTTCTTCTTCTTTAGAAATTAAGAATTGTAGTTGTAAAGGGGCGAGGTGAGCAAGTGACGCGGCTTCTCCGATTTCAAGCGTCTAGCCGATTTCAAATGCGCGACTCTATAACGCCGTACGAAATCACGTGCAATTACCCATATCACGAGGCCATTTCCCCAACAATAGGAGAATACAAAACTCGTAGAATTATTTTCATTCGAGTGTGGTAAATGATTCCAAATAAATCTGGAAATGCTCAACACCATACCTTAAAAATGGGGACAATTAGAAGCAATATTATTATTATTATTATTCTAATTAGCTCAAATTAGCAGATGATTTACATAGATGACATTTTGACAGAACATATTTTGCCCAGAAATTATGATATTTAAGGTAAAACAATTTTTTTAGGATTAAACATGCAGGAACTGAGTTGAGGTGTTTTTTGTTTTCAAAATCTAATTTAAATTACTAATTTACGGATGATTTATGTATAAAAAATCTGAACGAGAAAAGCATTTGACACAGCTTATTGTCCATAAAATTTTCTTCCTTTCCTTCTCTTACTGAGCCGACCGAAGAAAATTCTTCGAAAATTTTCGACATGCAATATTCTCCGAATGGAATATTATAGAAAGAAAAGACCAAAACTGAAATTTTCGTCTCCAATTTTTCTCGACAGAGTATTTTTTATTTATTTTTTTTCCCTGATTATGAAATGATTTGTTTTCAAGCTTCTAATATGGATATTAGATATAAAATGGAATCCAATAAATACATATGTTTAATATCGTATATATCAATCATAAAGAAAAGTGACTGCAAAATTAAAAAAATGGATGGTTTCACTTAAGGATGTTAGGGCGAGGTGGTCGGACATAACCCTAATTTTTTGTATAAAATTGTAAATAACTTCGCATACACGATAAAGTTCTAAAAATCATTTTCTCCATGTTTGAAGCAGGCTCCATGTAAAAAATGCAGCCAATTTTTCAATTTTCAATCGATTTTTTGTTTCTACGGCTTATTTTGTTCCTCATTACATTCTTCAAACATGAAGAAAATGATTTTTAGAACTTTATTGTGTATACGAAGTTATTTACAATTTCATACAAAAAATTAAGGTTATGTCCGACCACCTCGCCCTAACATCCTTAAGAACTGTCGCCTAGAATGCGACACTCGACAACTCGAGTGACATATTTTTTCAGGAGAAAATTCACTGAAAGTCAGACGTCCAAAAAATGATCAAGTTCCAGGAAACATTGCATTCCAAATTTTTGGAGTCTACATAAAATGAATAAAGTCATTTGAGACAAAGATTTTGTCATAGCCATGTAGCCATGTTAGATACAACTAGAGATATCATGTGAAGCTGCCCGGGGCTATGGAGACTCTCACGGTCATGTGCACCCCCAGAAGCTCTGATGTCGCAAAGAGAAGAAACCATCCTCCAGATGGTTATAAAAGAAGGAAGTAATGAATAGTTAGAAGAATCACTTTAAAGTAGAGCTCGAGTTGTCCAGTTTTCCAGAACACAGTCGGCCTAACAAGTTCTCCTACTAACGAGATACTTCCAGCTTCTATTTATTTATTTATTTTTTTCTTATTTTTAATAAGGAGTAGGTGAATGGATGAGGACTGTTAGAGAAGAAGTTTTCTAGAGTTTGACAACAATTGCAATAATAGAAATTCCCTGTGTTGTCCACTCTCATAGAAGAAGAGTGCAAATACGGGAAACACTCTATTTTTAAAACACTGAGAAACAGTAAAAAAAAGTGAGAGTTTACTTGGCCAAAAAAAGTGGAAAAAAAGGAGAATAGAATAATTGTTAATTTTTTTTTAGTGAGTAATCATTTTACTTTTACATCGAGACTGAATACTTTTGGTGGTGTGTGTACGTCACTTGTGGTTACTCTCTCTCTCTCTCGACAAGTACGCGGACATAATGGGGGGGACCCCCTGGATTCTGACTCCCGCGGGGTTGTAAATATGGCGGCTATAATGGCGTCCTAGCCCTCTAGAGAAAATAGCACTATGGTGTGAGTGATAAGGATCGTTTATGTGACAATATTCGATACTCTCTCACCACTCTGATTTCCTTTGATTTATTAATAGTTATTTTTTTTCACAAAACTGTTTGCATTTTTTTTTTTTTTCAACTGGAAAATTAAATATTTATTGAATTAACTTCAAAGGCTGTGTAAATATGTCAATTGAAAAGAAGACTCATTAAAGGTTTTAGAGAGAGAAAGATGATATGGAGAAGGAAAAAATTTGATTTCTCCGTTTCTTGTTGTCTATGAAAGCCTTGCTGGGTGAACGCTCATATATTATAGGCTACTATCTCTCTGCCTCGAGAACAAAAGAAAAAGGGAAGAAACTTTTGGGTTCTGGGATTTCTCTCTCTCTCGTTCATAAAGGTACAAAAGTACATGTCTCGTGCTCGAGGAGATCCCACGATCTATTCGGCAAACAGACGCATAGGCCCGCAGAAAACTGCCGGAGAGAAATGAGAATGAGAAAAAATAGAAAAAGAATGGTAAAAAAAGAAAAAAGAAAAAAAGAAGCGTATATAAGGTCTCGGGAGTATATAGCCCTCCAGCCGACAGACAATACTACGGCTCATCGCTCGATGGACAAAGCATCTATTGCGTAAACACTCGAGGTATATAACCCATGTGGGGTGAAAACCTCGGGGGCCAACACAGGAGTAAGAGTGAATGAGATGAGAAAAAAGGAGGAGAAAACTCGACAATGCAACTGGAAATAAAAAAAAAAGAAGAGAAGAGATATAATACATGCTCTGGCTCTGGCCAATTGTAGATTACTCGGATAACCCATGACGACCGCTTCTGTTTCCAATTCAACCGAGGTACTATTGTGTCACGACAGTCCTACATAGGATTGAATTTCTACCGATTCCTCATCTTGATCATCATCAGCAGAAAACAGCATGTTTAATAGCTGCTTTCCCAGCATTTCTCATTATTACAAGATTTTCTCTCAAATATCATGTCACAATATCGTGTATCATTTAGCATTAAAAATATTTGTTTAAATATCAGTGACGTATAAAAATAGTTTAAACTTAATTTGTATTATTCTAATAATTTTCAAGATTTTTTTTTTTTTTTTTTTTTACTTCCTCAAGCTTGTTGTATCATTCTCATCTATCGAACGTGCAGCATCGAATAGAGGAAAAAGGCCTCGAGAAAAGGGTGAAGAGAGAAAGGAAAGGGCGGGCGAGTGAACGACAGAAGGAAACGAGAAACGCGCATAGGTGCGATTCTGTAGAAGTCCCAGTGGGCGTGGCTTTTGCGACGCTTTCGTCCAATAGTAATTCAGGAAATATTCTCGCTGCTGAAGGACAATGTACACGTTAGGTATAACGTGTTTCCCCTAACCTCACAACCCTCCCTTCTCTCTAACTATATAACTTGAAGCATTGAACATACACACTCTGTGTGTGTATGTGTGTTCGGGAGGTTTTATCCTGGGTAGGAAGAGGAAGCCCTCTTGTCCAATACATGCACATTGAACTTTAGAGTTGACTGAGAGAGAGGAGAGAGAGTGAGTACCCGGTGTAATCCAACCCCTCTTTTGGTCAACGTGTGTACAGTACGATGACAAAGAGTCGAAGTCGAATATCCAGAGGGGAATGAGATAGTCAGCCGACCCGTAAAAGAGTTTGCTCCACTCGAAATTCGTACAGAGATTTACTATATATATATATATATATATATATATATTCCTCTTTATTTTTCCCTATTACTGTCTTTTTATCAATCTCCTTTTCCTCCTATTTTTCCTCTCAACAATTTCCAATGGCACCCTCTCGAGTTATCCCAATGGAAAATCCTGTAGATTCAACGATAGATGGTTTTTATGTCCACATACTCAAAATTTCTCATTGTTAGTCAGAATTGATTCAATAAGCCAATTTCCATCTTCACATGTTCATTTTCACTTCAATTGTATCATTGATGCTTCAAGAGATTTTCACTTTTACTACTAGTACAATGGAAATGCAGAGAATTAGAGAGAATAATGTAGCTGAAACAAAAATATTTTAAAAACTTTTCAACAATCTGAAAAGTTAGAGGAAGTACTCTCCGCTGAGGTACAAAACTAAGTACGGGAATATATACTTGAGTATATTAAATTGAGAGGGAAACAAAAAAAAAGTGATTTACTACTTCAAGTAAAATAGAGAGAACACTTGTTGACGTTTTATTTAATATTATCAAAGCAAAGTGGACGTGATTCTGTTTCATTTTAACGTGTGAACATGGATTAAGAAGATTTTTTAGCAAATTTTCTTTGATTTCGTGGATTTATGATGAAGATGAGCTCATGATAAGGAGGAATTGGGTGTTGATAGGATATATCAATGCAGATTATGTAGAAATACAGTAGTTGAATACAAAGAGAGAGAGGGAAAGAGGCAGAAAGTTACCATGGTGGTCTCATTAAACGCAAAACTCACCCACTGTGTGCGACTACGTAATGAGAATCGGTTAATTAGAACGGTTCGCACACGAGCTTCTGGCCTTCTCGTTCTACCTCATCAAAGGAGGGGGGGGGGCGAGAAGGGAGGGATAAAGACTGGAAAACCCATACGAAATATACACATCTACTTACACGTCACATTTGGCACAGTGACATGTATTGTGGTCACATGTATAATTCACCGATGGAAAATGGAGAGAGGGCTTTAACAACTATATGTGGGTATGGGTATTGAGCTATATGTTGGGAGGACATATCGAGCCGCTAATCACCTGGGTTCATTCTCACCGCATAAATATTGAACTCTGCTAATACCATGCTGGATTAAACAACAATGAATATGTACGGGTTAACAATTGGCATCTACCATTTAAACCATTCAATACGCCCAATACATGTTTCATTGTAAATTACTTTTATATTAACTCTCAAATATTTCAGAATTTACCAGACAATTTCTGCAAATTTGTTAGTTATATTTAAATTTACTATATATTGTTTAATATTCAATTGCTGAGCCTTTTTAAAGCAAAAAATTAGTGTTAATATCGTCAAGTTAGAAACAAAAGAGCGTAAGTGTTATATATAAGCATAGCACTTAAGCCCCTTTAACTCTAAAGAATTAATATAATTATAATTAAATTAAATTGAAAAAGCAAATAATTGTTTCATTCGATTCATGCTGTTAGAAATTAGCTCTAAAGGTGTCAGAAACTGGAGCCATCACGGTATATTTCTTTCAAATTCGTGATAATTCGTTATAAAGTCCTGCTACAGTAAATAAAGAGGAGAAAAAAAAGTAATTAAAGCTATAGTAGGGGATTAAAAAAAAAAGAGAGGGCATTACGAGGAGTATCGTTTGCGCAAGTGTAGGGAAAAAAAGAAGAAGCTGAAAAAGCAACGTGAACAGTCGAGAATGAGGCTAGAAAAGAAGAATAGTCTGTGGAGAGAAAGGAAAAAAAAAAAAAAAGAAAAGAAAAGCAAAAAATAATTGAAACAGAGAATGAAGATTCTGCTTGCGCGTCCTCTTTCCGAAATAAGGAGTTTCCAGGCAACGTCGAGGTAGCTTGGGGTAATAATGGAAAGAGAAAAACGGAAACATTCCTTCCGTCATTTTCCCTCCTACCATCTACTTCACGCTATCTTTCTCTGTTTTTCCTCCATCCCCCCCAAAAAAAAACTAAAGAGAGAAAAACAAAATCCACCAACAAATATCTTTTTTCACTTATTTCCTCTTGATTTTTAATTTTTTTTTCACATTTCTCTCTTCATCCTCTCCCTCCAGGCACTGTTCCCATTCCGATGTACTCTTGAGACTGTCGCATTTCTTTAGTCGTGCGATTCTACAAAGAAAACTAAAATGGAGCACAGCCGAAAGTAAAAGAAAAGACCTAATAAGACCAATCGAAATTGGCTTTCTTTGAATTTTCTGTATTTTTTTTATTCCTTTGCCTCTTTATTCGTATTTTCTTCTGTACTTTTTTTTTTTTGCTGAGAGAAGGATGCTTCGCTTATATTGGAAGAATAAAGATCAATGGCAAATGTTTATAAGATATTGAGAGCTAGGGTTGATGGTGATAGTATCAGTGCTATTGCGACAACAGGAATTTATCGATGCATGAAAATGAATGTGTGTTTTTTTATAAAATTGCACAGGGAAAAGTGGGGTAAAACGGACATAAAGAGTAAAATAGACACATTTGAGTTTTGATGTCTATATTATGGAAAACACTTGAAATTAATAGAAATATTGGAGATGGATTTTTTCTAATCATTCCATTGGAAAGCTGAGGGAATTTGCGGTAGGAATCATGTGTCAGAAATTATTTTTTGAAATTTTGGAAAATTCTACTTTTTTGGTCCAGATTTGAAGAAGTTCCTCTTTCTATTTTTGGAAAAATTCTGTTTTTTGGAAATATCTCTAGTTCTATTGGTCTTAACGTAAAATTTCCGAATGGAGGTGAAAGGTGAGATCATTTGCCATCGATTTATGGAGTTTTTAATTGAAAAATATGGATTTTCAAGATAGTTATGGGGCAAAAACTGAGTTTCACGAAAGGGCCCACGAAATTCCCTAAAAATCGATATTTTTCAATTGAAAATCCCATAAATTGATGGCGAATGACCTCACCTTTCACCTCCATTCGGAGTTTTCACGCTATGACCAATAGAACCGGAGATATTTCGAAAAAAGTGATTTTTTCAAAAAATGGAAAAAGGTGGCCTCTCAAATTTTGGCCAAAAAATTGAATTCTCAAAGGAATCAAAAAAATAATTTTTGCACTTGTTTTTCACCTAAAATTTCCTCAGCTTTTCAATGAAATCATCGAAAAGAATCTAACCGTTTTATCCTAATGTCCATTTTTAATGAAAAACGCTGGGAATATCAGTAGAAATACTTGAAATTGCATAATATGCATGATCTTATGGAAAAGCTCAGAGAATTATCAGTGAGAAACACTTATCAGAGCTGATTTTTATGAATTTCTTTAAAATTTGACTTTTTCGGCAAAAAATTGAAGTTACAACCTTTTCGATGGGTGAAAATTCTCACTCCTTAGCGAATATCTCCAGTTTTATTAGTTCTAGCGACTTGGGGTCAGTCTCAAATGAAAGGTGAGATCATTTCTCGCCAATTTCTGTCACCTAAATTATTTAATCATCAATTTTTTAATGAAATTAGAACTGATTCGATTAAAATCGAAATTCCCTTCTTAAATTCCATGAAAATCGATAAAAATGAATTGAAAACCATATGAATTGATGGAAAATGATCTCATCTTTCAATCAAGACCAATCCCAAATCGCTTCAACCAATAGAACTAGAGATATTAGCAAAAAAAAGTGATTTCTCGAAAATTGAAAGCTTTACACCTGTGATTTTTGTTCAAAAAAGGCAAATTTTTCAAAATTTCATAAAAATCATTTTTGACACCTATTTTTCATCTCAAATTTCCTCAGCTTTTCAATACAATTATCCAAAAAAAATTCAATCTCCAACCGTTTAATTGCAATATTCATTTTACCCCAGTTTCTAATAAATTTCCATATAAATTTATCAAATTCCTTAAAAATCATATTTTATTTATCTGTCACCCTGTATGTGGTTCCATTGTCGACCGATTTCCACTGTTGGTGACGAGTTTCAGCAAAGTTCCGAGAGATGGCGAGACCAGTTCGAAATAGCTATCTCAAGTCTTAAAAAACCCTTCATACTCTTCCGCATAGTAAAGACCAAAGCGCAAAAAAAGAGATTTTCAAGCGTGTGAATGTCCCTCCGATAATGCAACAATATAAATATGAAATAGATGTATATTGAATGAAATAATCTTGAAAGAAGACAGCAATTCAATGAAACAAAGGCCTAAATGCATCATCAATTGCCATTATTCAATTTAATTGAAAGCCCTTGAATTCTCATTGAACTCCATGATAAAGTGAATCTTGTATGGACCAATGATAGATCAATTGCTGTTATTTTAATTGATTGAGAATAGAATTAGTAATAGACATAGAGGGAGTGAATGAAGAAAACTTAATATGTTGCATGTGCTTGATAAAAAAAAAAACTGTTGTCAATTGATCATAACGATGGTGGATGTCAGTTTAAATGCGAATAAGAAAAACATGTATATGTAGGAGTATAGAGGCGTACTTCCGAAGCAATCGGCTTGCGCTCACAGAGGCAATTAAGAAAATTAAGAGTCATTAATTAGTATTCACTTCCTTCATTCAACGTATGAACGTAACGAAAGAGACGATTCGAAACGTTAAGAAATTCTTTTACCGGCTGTGGGCCCATTATTCGGCCCGGTGGTCGTCCTCTCTTTTTTTTTTTTTTTCTCTTTTTCTACTTAATCTTACTCCCATTTTACTTATTTTAAATGATTCCCCACTACTCAGTACTTTTCTGCTTACTGGACTAACGAGACGAGATCACACCACATTGAGGCTTCCGCCGACATAAACTCTTTTGCCTTTTTTTTTTTTTTCTTTTTTCCTTTTTGAACTTGTTTTTCCTTGGTCGCAGCAGTGAAACGATTTTCTCACTTGTCGGTGGATAATGGCTGGGTATTTCTTGGCAATTAGCATTAGTATAAATGCCTTATCTAAATTGCCTATTATTTATCATCGAGGAGTGAATGTTTCATTCATTTTGTGAGAATAAATTGATTAATGTGTAAGAAATTGTGTAAGATTCAATTTTTTTTTGATGATTTCATTGAAAAGCTCAGGAATTTTGAGATGGAAATCACTCAAATTGACAAATAATGCTCAGAAATGATACATTTGCTCAGATTTTCAAGGGATTCATGCAAAATTCTCTAATTCATGAACTTTTCAAGGTAAAAATTGGAAAAAAATTAACACTTCTAGTAAATTATATTTTTTGAAATAATAAAAATTCACACACAAAATTCTTTATCTGAACGGGGGATTCTGAAAAAAAATTGAGAGAAAAGGAGAATGGTAGAAGTGGTAGAGGAAAGGGTGAAAGAAGTCGGTAGTCTTTGATCTTACACACATATACATACATACACACATGTATTCACGTTTTCACGTGGAGTTTCTCGTGAAAGCGCAAAGGGAGGGCGCGCACTAGAAGCTGAATAAAAAAGAGAAAGAAAAAAAACGAATGAAGTAGGAAAAAAAAAAAAAATAAGGATCAGTACGTGTGAGTGAGAGAGAATCTTGTATTATACACGTACATATTACGCACCTCGTCAATTTCTATCCCACGAGAAAAGAGAGGACTCTATTTCCTTGTCTAAATTGTGAAAATTCACAGTAAGAACGTACAAAACAGATTCACTTCGTCTTTTTCTTTTTTTTTTCTCTCTCAGTTTAATTCACTGAGGAAAAAATGAGTGTTTAGTGATAAAAACCAGTTGGATTGTCGATGGAATTTAGGAGGCTATTACTGGTCGGCATTGTGTGTAAGTGCAAATGCTATAAATTTGTAGGCTACTTACTCAGAAGTTTTTAAACATGAAGAGAGAAAGAAAAAGAGAGAGAGAGAGAGAGAAGTGGGAGAGTATGCAGTCGAGAAGTTTGTGCACTTAACGCGCCTCGAGGCTCAACAGTTGCGTGTCTAACTAAAGTTCCCATAACTTTGACCAAGTTCGAAGAGAATTACAAAAAGATGCTGGGAATATCGGTTATACGAAAAGTCATCATAATTGTAGAGATATAACTTTTCTCAGGAGGATAATCAGATAAAAAATTATCATTATTAAAACAAAAGAAAGAGATTCCTCCGTCAATTTGAATTGGCAAATGATCTTTGATTGTCATTATTGGAATGAGCAAAATTATTAATTTAATTATTTTTCAATGTATGACTCAAGGTATTGCGGTTGTATGCTCTAATATCTGTTTATGTTACGAATAACGTCATGTAAACCACAGGAGAAAAGAGAACCATGGCAATCAAATTTGTTCGTTAAAAGAGTCAGTCTTTGGCGACACTTTGTATCGACAAGTAGATGAAATGAATGCTCAGTTTCCAACTCAACAATTTCAAAGCTATTTTATGCTTTGCCTTTCTTCCATATTCCAACAGTCATCATTAGGGCCGGAGACTTGATTTTCCAAAACTGCCCATTGATCTGAAGTTTGATCTAGTATCGGATAATTCGCATATTTATGACAGATGAATGCTCTTATGCTATTCGGTTTGTCACAATTCACGCAAAAAAAAAATAATGTTATTTCATTTTAAAAGACTATTCTCTATGGGCAGATTGTGTATACTGAACCTAGAAGACACCATTTCTTCACTGAAGAAATGGTTTTATAGAGCCTTTCCATTTCGAATCGTATAAAAGAAAAGATAAAAATAATAACACTCGATCAATACTCAGTCATTATTTGGAAAAAATATAAAAAAAACCATAACTGTCTTAACAATGTATGTCGTACATACGACTTTTTTGTAACACCGCAATTTTCTAATGTTATCGTTTGTTTATTGATGAAATGTAAAACCCAATATTGTACTCAGGCTTTATCAATCAAATAAACATATTAAAAAAAAAACACCATTTCTTCACCTTCCAATAAATTCAATGTCTCGATGTATCTGTCATGAATATGCGAATTACTCAATTCCTATTGATTCCCAGCTTCAACTCTTTACTAGATCCAACTTCAGATCAATGAGCCATTTTCGAAAATTAAGTCTCTGGCCCTAGTCATCATCAATAAAATTGAAATCGTGTCGAATGGGTCTTCTATGAAATTTCAATCTGCGAGAGCAAAAAAGGAGCTGTAGCAAAGGATTTGTAGCGAAAATCTTTCGAAAAAATCTTGCACTCCAGAAAAAAAAGAGAGAGAAAGAGAGAAAAAGGAGGGTTGTCGGTGTGTGCGGCCTGTCGTCGAATGGAGAACGATTCGTGTTGTCGGCGTTCAGTACACGTACCACGAACGCGATCCTAGTTAACACGGACCGATACGGATCTACACGCTTGCCGACCGACTGGGCCCCGGCCTGCTATAGCAAGCCCCAGCCCAACCAACCAGCCATCCAGCCAGCAGTGGCCCGATAAATACTTATGAGCCACCTTTCGTAATGATCCGCGCGCGCTCGCGCCCTTCAGGCCTCTCTTTTCTCATGCCAGCAAAAGGCATGATCAACTATATAACCAATGAATATTTTTCTCTCAAATTAATTGTGAGATTGGAATTTGAAAAATGAGGGAATTAACTAATTTTTTATTGACTTGATTAAGGAATTTTTGGATATATCAATAATTGCACGAGAGGGATGATAATTTAGCATGGGATAACTACACTAAAAATCGAGAGTGAAGATAAATTACGCAAAAGTGAAAAGGGGAGAGGGGGAGGAAAGTACATCAGGCCGTTGAAGATGTAGTGGAGAGTCTTGTGGGGCGACTTATTATGTAAGTAGCCGAAGAAAAAGGAAGGAGTTGGGATCTGTATGGTGGAGAGGTAAGGCGCCCGCGTGGCCCGCGGCGCCTTTTCAAATCGTACAAACTTCTTCTCTCCTGCTTTATACCACGCGGTTTATTCTCGGAAGGGGAAGATGACTGTCTCGCCAGATTCAAAGGAGTAGAAGAGAAGAAGAAGAAGAAGAAGAAGGAGAAGAGGAACACAAGTGAGGAGGAAAGGTGGAGGAGAATTGCGAATGCGATGAATAAGGAGAGAGAGAGAGAGAGAGGCAATAGGCTGAAGTCCGAGGAGCCCCCCCCCCCCCTTCCCCCTCTTTATAAAAGAAAAACCGCGAGGACAAGCAGAGGCACGGAAAGGGGGGGAGGAGAGAAGGTCTGCGAGGAACGTTAAGGACCACCCGAGCGAGAAGTTCAGGACGTGGATGCGAATCGCCGGCGCCCAGGCGAGGGCCTTTGGGGGGTCTCTTATCTCTCTGAGAGTCCATCCGGGATCTGCCCACGGTCTCTCTCTCCTCTTTTACTCTCTATATTTTCTCCCTCTCTATCACCACCTTCCTGTCCCTCCCTCCCATACCTCACTTGAATTCCATTATCGATCAATGCTTTACATAACCAAAAGGTAGATCTATTTATTTTTTCTCTCTCTCTCCTTGAATTCTCAGAGATTAAAAATTCCAGCAATTCCTGCATGCACTGAATTATTATTATTATTATTATGAAATAGTTTTAATATGTCCAATTATGTTTCCCCTAATTGTCATCAAGTATCATGATTGATAAGATTTTTATCATATAAAAGTAATTTTATAATTTCACACGAAGTAATAAAATGAGTGAAGATGAAGCTGTTTTTAAATGGCTAAAACGAATGGCTCAGCTAATCTGCAGGACAATCGCCTGGAGCACTGTGCATATACAGAGTCCCACGAATTTCAAGAGAAAACGAGGTAAAATAAAAGGAAAATAAAAAGGCAAAAAAAGAAATAACATACGAAACGAAAAGAAAGGAGAAAAAAAAACAAGCAGCAGAGTTGAGAAAATAAAAATGCAATAAAGACAGAGAAAGAATTAGTGGCGGCGCTTGTACCTTAGGTCCGCGAGGCATCGTCGATGGGTAAACGGGCAAGGGTAAGCCACACACTATGTCGCCATATAAGACCCAAAAAGAAGAGAAGTAGAGAGAGGCCTAACTATACGACGTGAACGACGTGAGATCCGTTGGACCCGCATGCGAAGTCTCATTGTCCCCCCGGACGTGTATACACGCCTCTCTATAGGTACCTTAATGCCGGCAAGGATAAAAGCGTGGGCCGACCCCTTTGTCTTTTCTTTTACAAGTGAGTGTATGCGCTCGTATATACAGTGGAGAACCTAGCCCAGTGCTACTGGGTTCTCCAGCCACTGCGGGTAGCATTCACTCTTTTTTTTAAACGTTAACTCGATCACTCTACAGAGTTTACTCTCAGAGAGAGCACTTTGCACAATAATTTACTATCACAATTTTCCATTGATGATTATTAATTATTTTATCTCACTTGAAGTATAAACATGATAAGATTTTTTTAAAACTCATTCTCTACTATTTTCAAGCCTCGTTAAACTATAAAACAATTTTTGTTTTTTTCATGAAAATTGTGAAAAGAGTTGAATTATAAAATAAAGAGATTTTGCTCCTGGGAATGAATTCCGAGGTTGGTAACACGCTCCTTACAATTTTTTTCATTTTCTTCTTCCACTACTCCTCCTTCATCACTACTTTACAGAAGGACATTATTAATGTCATCCTAATGTCACCAAGAATATAACATCCCAACCTCTATGTGTAGTATGAATTCACTCATAGTTTAACTGAAAGGAGAGTGGTCTTGCATGTTTTGAGCGTAACCATGAGTGAACTGTAGCTGCAAAAAAAAAACCACGATATATAATTCTGCGTTTTACCGATAATTATTATGAGACTGGTTACAACAGAGCTTCCTGTTGCATGACAATGCACATAGAGTCACTACACATGGAGGATAAGACTCATGTCAATGAGTATAATACAATAATGGAGAAGAAGGAGAAAAAGAAGAAAAAAAACTTCGGGCTGCTTTCGTTGTAAGATGGATGAATATATAAAAGAATTAAATATTATGAAGCATTTGTAGTATTTATTGTTTTCTAATATTAAAAGGGATAGCTGTGTGTCTCACCCCATTGCGTCGAGCCTCTGGTGGAAGACAGAAGGGTTTCTTTAAAAGAAAAACTACGCCACGTTCCTGGATCATTCATTGGTAATAAAGTGACGTTATATTGTAGGCATGCGATTCTGCGATAAACATTCGAAATTTATTCTTTCACTCCTGTTTTCCCTATCACTAGGGCTACTTCTTTCACTACCCCTTTGCCTCAATTTCTTGGGCTTCTCTTCTTTCACGCCAATCCCTTGTCTCACCCATCTTTTTTTTACTTCACTTCTCCTTTTCTCTTCTCCTTTTCTTCACCAGCTTTCCATTCTTTTTCTCTATTCTATTCGTGACTATCTCCTCCTCGAGAATGATTCCAGAGACACGTCCATGTCATTATTATTATTATTATTTTGTATTTTTCCTGTCCTCATGGAAAGTTTTATTTTGAATCCATCCTCTTATGTCACAGAAATGTGTTTTAATATATGTTTTCTAGCAGAAATTTCCTTAGCTTCCCAAAATAATCTGAAGATTTTCACAATATAATAAATATTTTAAAACTAAAATGTGTCCGTTTTACCCCCTTGTCTCCTTTTTACCCCACCTTTTTTTCTTCAGAGACCCATGTCTATTTCCATTTACTTATTTAATTAGAGAGAACGAAGAAACTAAAAAAAACACCTGCTGTGATGAGCTTCTAGACACCAACAGTTTTACTTATGGCTTTCCACATATATTTTTCTTTTTTTTTCTCCTCATTTCGAACAAAGAAAAAAAAGGAGCCAAAGTTAGTGACACCTTTAGACATAAATTTTGAGAAGGTAAAAAAAAGAACGTAATGGAAAGACAAAACGTAACAAATCAACGGGTGTAATCTTGAAGATCTCAAGATAAAAATTTTAGAGTTTCAGACACGCCCTTTGAAAAATTTAACCGCTAGGAAAAGCTAAAAATTTAGGTTGAAATGGTCGAAACTAAGAACCCTTTGTCAGGTATTTAATGTTTGAGAAATATATTATCAATGGTGATTGGAATATTTCATGATGAAACTAATTCATACCACAAAACTATCTACATTATTTGTGTCTTTAATGAACTTTTTTTCTTTTTTTTTTTTGGGAAGCATCTGGTGGATAGTAGTACCACTCGAAAGTTAGTTTTCAAACATGAGCGTGACAGTGGTTTTTGAGAAAAAACGAATTGACATAAATTATAATACGAGTATTAAACTAGTAGGAAATGATATCGTGCTAAAAAATAAAGAGGAAAATACTGTGGACACTTTTTTTTTTTTTTTTGTATTATGAACGAAAACGTTTGACTTTCTTGTTACTACTTCTGGTTTCCGTGTCGAGGCCACTTTTAAAAACTTCTCGACGTTGGATAATTGTCGATGAAATATGATAGTTAACTCTAGGGGTAGAGAGTCATTATACCTCCTTTTTTTCCCTTCTTTCCAGAAATAGAGAGAATGAGATGAATTTTAGAATATTTTAAGTTCCACCAAACTTCGACGATTAATGTCATGTAGATACAGTCACGATACTTGTATATGTGATGAAAATGTCATTATTACAGTGACTTTAACAATTTACTACTAAGAATTTATAAATTAGCTAATTATATAACGATGAAAATTGCCTGACTATTCAAAATTCAATGTCATCATTTTTTTATCCTTATTTTTTTTTATCCTCTCATTCGCAGAGTAATTAGACTTGACGACAGACGTTGACGTTTCAAAGATTAAGACACGAGCAGCATAATAATTAGCTCGAAATCTTCTGAAAGAAGAGAAGTAAAAAAAAAAATTGAAAAAATCCAAGAAACTTTTTTGGTAGACAAGTTAACAACTCTCTTCGGTGAAACACATCATGGCAATTCGTTTTTGTGCACTTGATTATTCAGCAATACCACCAGGTGCATAGGAGAAATACGTAAAATTGCGTGATGTTCGAGACATCTCTGACTATGAATTATGCCATGACAAAAGCGTGTGGGACGTGTCTCTTTCTCCCTCTGTTGTCTTACCCCTCTCTTCATCCTCAAGTTTTGTCGTAATATCTATGGGAACTACACAGAACTTGGAATCACCATTGCCAAGTGTGTTGCAGCCAGTTCCCTGGAATCTCATCATTTACTTGCGATAAAAAAATAATGCAAAAATAAGGAAGAAAGAAAAAAATAATATGAAGAAGGTAGAAGAGAGAGAAAGAGGGGGTAGGACAAGACAACGAACAGAAGAAACAACGTCAAAAGTAAAGAAGAAGAGCGAAAAGAGTAGATAGGATACCGCACGCAAATTCGACGTTAACGTTAGAGAAACGTTTAATTTGACGAGTCCCCCAAAATGGCACGCGATCGTTCGCTTTAAAAATGTGGGGGGCACCGCTGTACACTACCTCTAACAGAAAAAGGAATAAAAAAAAAAAAAAGAAAAAAAAAGCGAAGATACCTAAACAACTGCCTCGTTATCAGAGGCATTAACTGGCTATGAAAAATTACAGTAATTCAAGAATTATCAGAGTTTTTAGTGTATCCAATTGGATAGTCTATAAATATAGTATAAGCAGGTGAATTGAGACTTAAAGTTATCGTGTAAATCCTCCCTCTAGTAATCATTCTATGTCGATTCTAATCATCTCTGCACTATCGTATCATTCAATTTAATTTCAAGTTTTTATTATAATTAAATTTAATGAAATTCAATTGATTCTTCAATTTTTCTGAAGAGAAATCAGTAGTGAAGAGGTAAAACAAGATAAGTCTTTTTTTTTCTCATTCATTTCTTTAGAAAAATACATTAGAAAGTGAACGAGATAGGGCAATTTTGCTCTGAACTTCTTTTGTGACTTGAAATTCTTTACCAAAAAAGATGATGAATATCGCCTCATCTCGCTTAGTTTCCGAGACATTACCTTTAATATAATCACAAGGATAAGTCGATTTATCCTGTTTTACCTCTTCACTACTGAAATAACTCTTCCATCTCCTGTTATTCACATTATTCATCATAATAATATCATTTGGCATAGTCTGGAGTGTAAAAGAAGGCGGTAATTCGAGAGGATATTTCACGATGGCCTGTAATTGTCGAGGAATTATATTAAAATGAATGACAATTAGTCAGCATGGGGGTCAATTCATTTCTTTTTTTTTTTTTCTTTCTTTTTTACTGATGTCTAGAAGCAGGAAGACAGTTTTTAATACCACGTGCTTAATCCACGTAACATATATACAACAGTTTAACTCATTAGGTTAAAAATGAACGACTGAATAATTTAAATTGATATGGCAAGCGAGGAATTGCTAATTGCCGGTTTGCTTACTTGCCACGCTTTGTTGAAAATTATGAGAGAGAGGGGGGGTGATGGTCAATGACCGTATCGGGGCTATAAAACACACTTCTTTTGCTCCAATTCTTTAAATACCTAAAAACAATTTGAACGCTCCTCTCTCTGTGTATTTGTTTTTCAAGTTATTCAGTTATTCCTGTGAAACTTGAGTACAATGGGGGTTCATTTGTAATTAACCACCTATGAGTTTACCATTCAGGTCATGCAAAGTGTATTTTCACACGTAGTTAGGAAGGTTAAATATGTCTTACCACGAGATTATATCAGATATTAATTTTCAAAATTCCAAAAGTGAGGGAACGAAAATTCGGAGAATTTTTGAAGATAATAATAATCATATGTTCTTTGAAATGATTTTTAATTCATTGAGATTTTAATGCTGATTGGAATTTTTAGGATTTCACACGTTATCTCACAATGGAAGGAATTGAAAAAGAGGTGGAAATAGGGTTAGGGGTGAAAAGAGCAGCCAGAACATGATTCTGGCAAGACAAGGACGTAAAACTCCTAACGATTGAGTGTCACGAGACAATACCTAAAAGAAAACGCCAAGCCACGAGCCTCAGAAAGTAAGCACGCAGCACCCATTGGAACTGCCTAAGGATATTTTAACGAGAAGCTCAAATAAGGAGGAGGGAAATTTAGCCAAGAGGATGAACGATAAGCCTTACCAGTCACCTTATACGACATTACAGTACCGTAAATTGTCCTTACTCTTATTCTTGAAATTCTGAAAATGTCATTCTATCCTACCTACTTCCTCATACCAATCTTACTTTATACTTTATTTGTTGTGTTTCAAGTTTCCACCTATATTGTTGTTTCTTCAAAAACTCTTATAATATATAAAATTAAATTTTGCAGCACGCTATTTACGACTACTACCCTTTCCCCCATCTACGCGCGCAAATTTAATTGAATTTCAAAGTTTACGTAGACTTCATTTTATAATGTTACATTTTCATATTTACGTCAACCATAAATGTAGTGATATAAGAATATTTTTATTCTCCATTTATCTTATGACGTTTTTTTTTGTCTCATTTTCTTTTCTGTTATTTTATTTACTTACCAGCATAATTAGACTGCCATGCCAAGGCTCCACATAGCAAGGCTAGGGTCTTTCCACTACCAGTTGGACTCTCGATTAAAACATGTTCCTCCTTTGTACAGCCTTTTATCAACTGAGGAATAAAATTATAAAGAAAATTAACTTTTTGGTATTTACTGTTTTGATTTTATTCAATACCGTGGTTGTCCCAGTTTCTGACTTTTTTTGTAAATTCCTCAGTTATATTTAAATATACAGTATTGTTTAATATTTAATTGCTGAATTAACATAGCGCAACGAATATTTGTTAATATAATTAAATTAAACTTAATAAACAAATAGTTGTTGCTTTCTAAAGTGTCAGAAACTGGGACCACCACGGTAAATCTTGTTGCATATTTATGGAAGTTGGATTTAAAAAAAAAAAAGTAATTTCTCATACTCACAGCATTCATCACAGCTTTTTGAGCTGGATAAGGAGTCAGTGGAAAGTCAACTTTGATCCCTGCTATCTCGAGCCTGTTGTGTTTCGTTACCATGGGAGCTGGCCTTCCAACATCTTCACCGGAGCATCCAATATGCGGATCAATCTCTTCCACAGCATCCGCGACAATCACTGGTACTCCAAGAGTACTTGGACGATTCTGCTGATCATTCTCGATACTTCTTCTCTTATTATCCCGGTTATCAGGAGTTGTGCAGGGTCTTTTCTTAGAATTTGATGTAGATGCTTCACTTTGGTCTTGATCGGTCCAGCGAAAAAACCTTTTTACCCCAGTTTTCAGAGAGCCATTCTCACTCTGACAAGATGAATCTGTAGGTGTAGCATCAGATTGATCCATGCGATGATTCGTCACTGCTGTACTTTGCCTTCGATGCATGTTGTTGTATTCATATTGAGCAAAAAAATTATGAGCAGGTTGAACTGGAGCAACATTTGTTCCAGGAATATTCTCTTTTTCTAACGAAGTAGCTTCTGGCACTTTGACACTGTCCTTTCCAACAACTTGTTCATCTTCAGACTCGTCTGATGTAAGCATGATACTTTGAAATCTTTGGGATGTACTTGGAGGTTTGCGATGATTCGTCTGTTTCGGCTTTTTTGGATGAAAAACTTGCTCTTCGAAGGAATCGTCGTCCGTTATATCGACGACTTCTATGGATCCTTTTAAATAATTGCCATTCTTTTCACTCATTCTCTATGGACAAACACAGAGAGGAAATATATATATATATATGTATACAATTGCAATTTTCATTTCATCTTACACAGAGAAAAAGGTTTTCTTAATTTAAGAATGTGCAGTCACTTAATTTAAGAAAGAGAAAATCACGTATTTCAAGAAAAAAAAAGTCACTTGATTTAAGTGCGAAAAGTCACTTGATTTAAGTGACTTTCACTTTCTTAAATGAAGAAAGAAAAAGTTACTTGATTTAAGTGAGAAAAGTCACTTGATTTAAGTGACTTTTACTTTCTTAAATTAAGAGAAAAAAAGTCACTCGATTTAAGTGAGAAAAATCACTTAATTTAAGTGATTTTCACGTTCTCAAATTAAGAAAGAAAAAGTTACTTTATTTAAGTGAGAAAAGTCACTTGATTTAAGTGAGAAAACTTACTTGATTTAAGTGAGAAAAGTCACTTAATTTAAGTGACCTGCACATTCTTAAAATAAGTGACTGCACATTCTCAAATTAAGAAAACATTTTTCTCTGTGTAATTGTTGTTTTTATTTGATTATAGACATAGACAACAGAATATATATATAACCTCAAAGCTGAGAAATTAATTACCTGATAATTACAGAAGAATATCTAGTTTTTTTATATCTTTATCTTGATATTATTGCCAAAATGTCAATTAATCTATGTTTCATACTAACAATGTTGAGTATTTTTGAAGTATATTTCTTCTGTAATGATATCACAGATATTCGCCGGGTAAAAATGCGTGTTTACCAAGTTTATTTACATCTGGAGACTGAAATAGTGCGCGCGCAATATTTCCCGCCAAATATTTTCATATATATAGTAATACACAACGAACCTATAAATGATTCTTTTGGAATTAATTTAATGATAGATATACTTGTTTATGAATTCTTTGGAATTCACTCAATATGGCTAATGAGTTAATTTTCTCTAGTCTCTAGCATTTCTTCAAAGTTATTGCGCAGTTCTTTTATTTTTTTATGAATTATTATTATGACAATTTCTATTCAATGAATGTAGTCGAGTTTGAGAGCGACTGTAGTTTGTTTCGTGCTTCTCATTGGATCCGCCAGAGGTCGCCATTTGCAAGTTTGATACTCTTGTTGGCTTCTCGATGAGTAAAACAGTTCAGATGGACTTCTCTTTTTAATTTCTCCTTTTCTATTTATTGGAAGAGATAGAAGAGAAAGAGAAAATTTTCTGTCTATAGAATTTTGAGATGATTTTTGTCCAGTTTTTATTTAATTAATTAATTAATTAATTGATGTTAGTGATGGATTGAATGAAATGTAAAAAACAGCTATTCCTGTACAAGAAAAAAGAAAAACTCAATTAAAATCCAGAAAATCCTGTCCAGGTAAGTGATTTTTGCACATGATACTTGAATTCTTCTTCGATTATTCGATTTTCGGTGCAATGAAAATCCTGAAAGACGAAATAAAGGACATTATGAAGTTCAGCAATTTTTTGATAATAGGAATCTGTTGTAGAAATGTTAATAAAATTCATAGATTAGAGAAAAAGGGCGAGAAAATTTTATTTTCATTTAATTAGCTACAACAGTACACATACAACCCTTCCCCAACAAAAATCTCTTCTTTCTAATAAAATGTGGGGTAAAATGGACACTTCAATTGAACGGTCCAAGATAGAATTTTTCTAATGATTTCATTGAAAAGCTGAGGAAATTTTAGGCGGAAAAACATGTGTCAAACTTTCTTTTTTCAATTTTTGGAAAATTTCGCTTTTTTAGCCAACTTTTGAAGAGTTTTCCTTTTTAAAAATCGAAAAAATTCATTTTTTCGGTGATATCTCCAGTTCTGTTGGTTTTAGCGATCTGGAGTTGATCTCAAATGAAAAATGAGCTCATTTCTCATTGATTTATGTGTTCCAATTTTTTTTTTAAATCAATTTTTCAAATATTTTTAGGTCATTTTGCTGAAAATCAGTTTTTGCTCTATAAATACTTGAAAAATTGATATTTTATGTTTCAAACCCCATAAATCGATGGGAAATGAGCTCATCTTTCATTTAAGATCAACTCCAGATCGCTACGATCAATAGAACCAAAGATATTCTCGAAAAACTGAAATTTTTTCAAAAACAGAAGACTTTCACCTTCAAATCTTGCGCAAAAAAATGGAATTTTTGAAAAAATTCAAAAAAACAACTTTTGACATAGGATTTTTATGGGAAATTACCTCACCTTTCCAATGAAATCATCAGAAAAAACCCATCTACAATATTCCCATCCATTTCGAGTAGTTCTACCCCTCGTCTACATTTTACCCCACCTTCCCCTATACATATATTATTATAAAACCTGTTCAAGGATAGATGCAATTTTATAATGAGTTCATTGAAAAGCTGGATAAATCAATTCTCATATAGAATATTAAACTCCAATTAAACTCCAATGTGTCCATTTCACCCCCCTTCCCCATGTACATGAAAGGTCATGTTCTTCCTGTGCACTCTTCAATTTCTGGGGTAAATTGCGTGTAAAATCCCCCTCCTTTCTCACGCAAAATTCGTGCTATGAAATAAATTCCAGTCAATATATTCGAGAGAAAAGGAAAAGGTTTTCATCTGCAATTTTTCGACTATTCGATTGGGAAACATTATTTTTGGTTAAACATACCTTTATTCTTTTATCATCAGTACATCAAGTAAATACGAAAAGTAAGGGAGAATGCATACAGATATCTTAATCTTGGCAATTTCCGTTCGTATCGCAATGACGGGTCCAAAAAGGCCAAAGAAGTGAAGGAAAATTGGAGGGGGGGAGAAAAGTAGTGGCCAGGGTCCATTCTATCTTGGGTAAAATATGAAATATAAATAAAACATATTCCCTCGCAAAACCACATGCAATAAAAACTGGGGAGATAAAGTCTATGCTCGAGGAATACGAAATGTAGTTGTGTTTGTAATTTTTTTTTCTTCTCTCCTTCTCTCTCTTCTTTTTCCCTTTTTGCTCTTTCATATTCTTCAGGAGCCAAGAGGATTTTTCGGCAATTTTTTTTTTTTTTTTTTTTTTTTTTTTTTTTTTCAGTATACACTGACTGGACTGGATGAAAAGGTTTCCACGCTGAAAGTGACCGAACAGTGATTGCTAAGCTTGGGCAAAAGCGTAGTACCGATAATATATTATTTTTATTTCACTTGGGGGTTTTCTCGTAGGCGACGTATTCGATATTTACGGTCTCTGGCTTTTCGACTATTCTTCATTCGCCAAAAAAAAAAAAAGTCTGAGGGTGAGACTGGAGGAAAAGAGATGCTAGTATATTGATAATTTGATGAAAAAAAAAAGAAGATTTTTTTGATTATTTTAAGACTATTTCTTTGGATCAACAAAATCTTTATAGCATAGTTTTTAATTGAGGCGCGGCTGAAATCGTTGTTGAAGCGTATCTTCAATTTTCAATGCTATCTCTACTACGTATCTGTCTCACAGCGATAAGAAAACGGTCATTTTCACGATAACCATCCAAACTTGGCTAGTAGCATAGCCCCCCACCCTATATTCTCTATTGACCATATGTGGTCATCTCTTATCAGCTCATCTCCGAAACGAATTACCCCACCAATAGTGTCAAATGACCTACGATTTTACTCGTAGAAAATTTTCTCCGTGTTTTTCTCCCTCTTTGTCGGTTATTTTTCGAGTTAGTTCAGATGGAAAATAGGGGGGAGGGGGTATCCATTTGATGGATCAAGTTTGGACTTTCAGTAGAAAGTAAAATAAAAGAAATCTGCTGGCTTGGGGTAGGAATTGGGTTTTCTTTTTCTTTTTTTTCAAATTTATTTTTGATGTCCAGGTTTCTGACACTTTAGAGCTAGTTTCAGACAGCATTAATTGAAGACAACTATTTGCCTATTAAATGTAGATCAATTATGTTAATACGTAACACTTTGGGGCTTAAAAAAAATCCCTAAAAATTGGCTAATCTTTAAAGGCCAACTGGCCTTCGAGGAATTTCGTTAACACGTTGGGTTCAGTGATATTGCTGTAAAATTCATGCAGGATGTTCTTATTGTTATGCTTATTATATTAATTAATACGTATTTGTTGCGCCAAATGTGCGCAGAAATTGAATCTTAAACAATATATTGTGGTCCTAGAGTGGAAAAAGCGTAACAAGATAGGAAACGTGTACCATTTATGCCCTTTTCACTCTAGAATGACGATATTATACATTTAAGGATAATTGAGAGATACAATTAGAAAAAAAATATTAAATTTTTGTATAAAATCGTTAAAAACAATCTATATAAGATGAAATTCTCAAATCTGATTCGGTAAATCTGTAAAGAATGTAATGAGGAGTAAAATGAGCCCTAGCAACATGAAATTAATTGAAAATTCAAAAATTTTCATTATTTTTTGCATTTTATCTCTCAATCATCGTTAAATATAACTGAGAAAACTGCAAAAATGGTCAATTATTAGAGCACGAAATGTTTATTACCTTTATTAGTGACTGATTTAGAAATATGTAATTAAATGATAAATGATAATTGTATTGATATTTTTAGAATAAACATGAAATGCACCCTGATGAGGTTCAGGCAAAGTGGACGAAACGTTGATGCATTCAAAAATTAAATTCAATTAAAATTTTAAATTTTTTTGGGAGTGACCATAATGGCCGATATTTTACCAAATCTTGATATCTTTTTCTTTCCAAATTTTCGGAAAGTCAATTTCTTTTATTTCTTATCTTTATACACTTTTCATAGAGGATAATCGAATGACTTTTGTATCGAAGGAGCATTGGTGATGTATCATCGATCAGATTTGATCACAGTGGAATTGGCTATCCCCTGCAGGACTTAGTCTCTCACCCCAAGTATTCTATCGTCCTGAATTCTCACCCTCAAGTATTTCCACTTGAAATATTCCAATTTGAAATATCAAATGCCAGACAATGCGTATTAAAAAAAAAAATAAAATGACAATGTTAGAATTCTTGAAAAACACTGGGTATATAGTGTTTATTCCCCATCAAAATGGCAAAAGACGCTGGTGTAACATAAAACGAATCGTTACGGCAGATTAATCGCGCGACAATCGTCAGCGAACGTGTGATTTAATAAAAAGCCATAACCCGACATTCGTAGGAGGGTACAATGAGACATTGGTAACCCCCCCGTCGTGTAATAAGTTTAGTTTCTATGTCGAAAACCATAAAACATCAATTCTCACAGCGTGAAACCATTCTCAACTGTGGCTCGTATGTCAGTGAGTTTTTTCTTCTCTTTGGTCTTCGGTTTCTTCATTCGAACCGAAGAAAAACTGAGGATAATGGGGAAAAAGTCTTTTTTTTTTGTAGAATTTGAAAAACCGAAGAAAAACTCTACTTTTTGTTTATTAATTCAATAAAAATGGGCGAAGATAGGGTAAAATGAACACTTCAATCAAACGGTTCGAGATTGGAATTTTTTAATGATTCCATTGAAAAGCTGAGAAAATTTTAAGCGAAAAACATGTGTCAAAAATTTTTTTTCTCGTTTTTTGGAAAAATTCACTTTCTTGGCCCAGTTTTGAAGGGGTTTTCCTTTTGAAAATGGGAAAAATTCACTTTTTTGACGATATCTCCGGTTCTGTTGGTCGTAACGATTTGGGGTTGATCGCAAATGAAAGGTGAGCTCATTTCTCATCAATTTATGAGGTTGGCATTTTTCTTAAATCAATTTTTCAAATATTTATAGGTCATTTTCTGAAAATCAGTTTTTGCTCTATAGTATTCGAAAAAACTTGAAAAAAGTGATGTTTTTTTCTTTAAAACCTCATAAATTGATGGGAAATGAGCTCACCTTTCATTTGAGATCAATACCAGGTCACTACGATCAATAGAACCAAAGATATTCTCAAAAGACTGAAATTTTTTCAAAAAACAGAAGGATTTCACCTTTAAATCGCGTGAAAAATGAATTTTTTTTTAGAATTCCAAGAAATTACTTCTGACATATGATTTTCATGGTAAATTTCCTCATCTTTCCAATGGAATCACCAGAAAAAACCTATCTCCAATATTTTCATCCATTTCGAGTAAATTTCATAGCATAAAATACCAAAATCCACCTGTGCCCGTTTTACCCCATCTTCCCTATTTTATTCTGTAATTTTTGTACTGATAACAAAAAAAGTAGGAGAAATATAAAATATTGATACCATTCCTTAGAAAATATTTTTTTGAAATAATGTAAAAAAGGCGAATTTACTAAATTTAGTTAATTTAAACAGATTAACTGGTTAAATTGATTAAATTCAATAAATTGAACAGTTTTTTTGATGATTCAAAAAAAAAGTTTTTCTAAGGACCAATGGCATCAATATTTCATAGTTTTTCTTATTTTGTTTTTTCTCATTGTAGTTACTGCTGAATCCATGATATCCATGCAAGTTATTAGGGTGTGATTTTCATTTCCCAAATTTCTGAGGAATCATCCATCGACGCGTGTTAGACGTCTAGGTTAAATGGCCAGTGCAAAAAAGTCATAAAATAAGTTATAATTTGGCGCAGTCGGTGACGCCCTGCTCAATGTCCTGTATGATCACCATGCTCTCGCTCCGTTGCACATATATCTCCCACTACTCTCTCCCCCCCTGTTCTGTTTCTTCGTAGCTTTCTAAGCTATATACAACACGAATTGGGATGTCACTGTCCTTTTCTATTTTTTTCTTCTCTATTTCCTCTTTTGGACTACCGGCAACTCGTGTGTACGTGACCCTCTCGACTGCAGGGAGCAGAACCCAACCAACTCCCACCCAATTTCTGATTAATTGCTGGAGAGAGAGAGAGAAAAAAAAAGAGAGAGAACTTGGATAGAGCCATGTGACTACAGCAGAACGATGAGTTTCATAGTTCCCTTTTTTTCTTTCCTCTCTCCATCTCTTTTCTCCGGCTTTTTTTTTTATTTCTTTTTTCCTTAGATTATCTCTAATTTCATGGTTTATAGGAATCGATTAGGATGTTATCAAAATGGCTTCCACTTAATTTTTTCGTGATAATAATCAGCTCATTAAGGCCCATCGATATCCATTCGAAGGTCAGCTATCAGTCTCGAGGGTATCCGTTAGTCCATAAAAATATTTAGACAAAAGAAAGGAAGAAGAATTACGAAAAAAAATGAAAAATTGATGAAAATAAGAGACAAATAAAAAATGTTAGACGGAAGCAGCCAAATTCCTTGGGTTTCACGTATCAGGGTGTCTTTTTGAGGGGGGGAGAAAGAGAAAATGAATAAATACGACAAGACTCAAAGTGGGTAGAGTCGCGGATCGTTAACAATAGGGGGATAGAATAGAAGTTGGTGGTCTCGTCGAGTAATGGACACCTATAAACACCGGAAAGAGGCAATAACTCCAGAACGCATCCGCGTGTGGCTCTCTCTGGGTGCTTCACCTTCACGCTGGTGCGATCTTGCACATGTCGTTTTTAGGCAAAAGACTTTCTTCAAGAAAGCCAATGAGAAAAATTGTGCTCAAGTGCCACACACAAGAGTTTCCCTTAAATGCCGGAAGTTGACTGGACTTTCATAAACACGTAAATCAATTGACATAAGTATCATGAACAATTGAGGTAAAAAAAAGGTAATATATAATAATTTAAATGATATCTTGTAATATTTTGTAAAGTAATTTCTAATGCTCAAATTTTGTACTTTTCTGTTCCAAAAAATGGATTTATAGAAAAATAAAATGAGTATCCTGATGAAGAGGGCCTCACAAAGAGGTCGAAACGTTGATACGTAAAATTAAAATCATCGTCTAATCATTCTTCAACGCAAGCAGAAACCTACATGGCCACCATTGAATTTAATGTATCAAATGAATTGACATTTTTCAGGAAATTAATTACACAGAGAAAAATGTTTTCTTAATTTAAGAATGTGCAGTCACTTAATTTAAGAACGTGCAGATCACTTAAATTAAGAAAGATAAAGTGGCTCGATTTAAGTGAGAAAAGTCACTTGATTTAAGTGACTTTTACTTTCTTTAATTAAGAAAGAAAAAGTCTCTTGATTTGAGTGAGAAAAGTCACTTAAATCAAGTGACTTTTTCCTCCTTAATTTAGGAATGTGTAGTCACTTAATTTAAGAAAGTGCAGGTCACTTAAATTAAGAAAGAAAGAGTGGCTTGATTTAAGTGAGAAAAGTCACTCAATTTAAGTGATTTTTACTTTCTTAAATTAAGAAAGAAAAAGTCACTTGATTTAAGTGAGAGAAGTCACTTAAATCAAGTGACTTTTCTCACTTAAATCAAGTGACTTGTTCCTTCTTAATTTAAGAATGTGCAGTCACTTAATTTAAGAACGTGCAGGTCACTTAAATTAAGAAAGAAAGAGTGGCTTGATTTAAGTGACTTTCACTTTCTTAAATTAAGAAAGAAAAAGTTACTTAATTTAAGTGAGAAAAGTCACTTGATTTAAGTGACTTTTACTTTCTTAATTTAAGAAAGTAAAAATCACTTAAACTAAGTGACCTGCACGTTCTTAAATTAAGTGACTGCACATTCTTAAATTAAGAAACCATTTTTCTCTGTGTAACAGAAAGAGACATTTCCAATTTATCTGTGAGAAAAAGAAAAATCACAAAATTGGAAAAAATCTGTTTAGGTGTGGGTGATAGGTTTTTGGGGGATAATAAATCTCAGTATGTCGATGGGGTGTGGTCAAGTATAAGCTTTTTGTATTTCCTCAAAAGTCAAATGGTATCCACGTGTCTTTTATTTTCGTCCTGTATGGGGTCAGTCCAGTGGTCATAATACACTCGTGTCAGTGACACACAGTTTTCCCCTTTTCTGAACAACAAGTAGAAAGAAAGAAAGAAAGAAGGAATGAAAAAAAAATTGTTTTAATGTATATTTCAAAGAACGATGGCGGCAAACCGTTGAAAAGAGAAGAAAAAAAAAAAATAGTAGTATATATACTTCCCACAGATTTACAACAATGGATTAACATGTGTGTGCCTCTTAAACAAATGAATTCTTGGATGAAATCATTGAATCGCATAAAAGTGCAGACAATATTATGGCCATCTGACATGAGTGATGTTGAATGAATATATATATGTATCGAAAAAAAAGGAAAAAAAAGGTGGTAATAAACGGGTGAAACAAATATGTCCGATCGAGAGGCAGGATGTTGCATCCGGTCAGGTTGGCAGTTTGGGTCTACCACCTCTACGACGGTTGCAAGAACTCATAATACAATGATGAATACTTCCCATAAGTTCGACGACTTTTTTTTCTTTTTTTGTTCTTCATTTGGTTATTTGCTTCAAGGACACGAGAAATTGAAAAATGGAATTCAAGTGCAAGTGTTTATTGGAGACATAATAAACCTACCCACATGCTTAAAATTTTTATAATATCGATGAGAACTTTATTTCTACCCTTGTACTGTGAGAATTTTTGATAATTGAGTAGTATAGGTCGTGATAGGTTGCTTTTCGAGGTCTATGCAAAATGGGGTGATAATCTCAATTTCATGTAATAATTGTTTTTTTTTGGTTCAATTGGTTATTGACTTCCAACAAAAGTTCGTTGTTTTTCGAAAAAAAATTATTATATGCAGAGTAAAAGTAGTCAATTACCGAATTTTCATTCCAAACAGAGATGAAATGTTGCAATTGTCATTTCTCCCTATTCAGAACGAATAATTAATAATTACAAAACTTGGGCTGTCCTCATTCTACTTTTCTTGTTTTTCCTCTATTAATACGTGAAAATTAATTATTCAAGATCGTTGTCAATTTTGATGCAGTGTTTTCATACATTAAATTGATAATATAAGAAAATTACAAGGAGACGAATAATGCGATTCACTTTATGTGACATATATAACTCTAGCTTATACGACATAAAATGACACGAAATGTCACACAGCATGTGTAAATCACCCACGTAGACAGTGTATAGATATTGTTGAATAATCTCGAAGAAGGCTAGTCATCTACTATCTTCATTTAGAGGGTATAAATATTAGTTTATCCAGTAATAAGAGATACAAAAGATGATAGAGCTGAGAATTGTGAGGAAAAAACAAAGAGCATCAGTTATTACGTGTATTTTTGTTTAAGAAAAAAGAGAAAAAAGGGGCTTGAAGTACTATCCAAGGGAAAGAACAAAGAGGGGAAAGAACAGTTGTGCCTAGTGAATTCATCGATTGAGGTAAAAGTTGGTCACCAAACGTTAAATTACGGAGGAATCGCTTTTAAAGTGGACATAAGACAATAATTTATTCGAAAGAAACGTCCGGCATGATTTTGTCGCACAACAATTCACCACCGTGTCTCCTAGTTTTCATTTTTTTTTCCTTTCCTCCCAAATTATGAGCAGAAAAAAAAATAATATATATATATAAATGACTCTGGGGGCATTTCGTCACGCCCGTCCAAGCGAGAAGAAGCGAGCAAACCACCGCATTTTATTATACTTGGGAATTATACATTTTTCACTGTCTCCCTTTCACAATATGCCTAGGTTTTTTTTCCTCTTTTTTTTTATCGGACGCACCCAGCCAACGAAGATATCCGTTTAACCTCAACTGATCCATATCGAGACACCCACGTGTGGCTACTTAGCCACCCGGGAGTGACAGAAATTGGCCGTGCCTGTAAACTATCACGTGCTACAGGAATCGAGCCAATCAAATGTCATTTTTTTCAAAAACAATACACCAAACATTACCCTCTCTCTCTGTCTTTAGCTTTGCTAATGGTGGGAAATTGTGAAAATCATTTCCATATCGTATAATGAACCGTATCCTGTTGTTGTGACGTGCGTGTCTCTTCTCAGCAGTCATTATTTATCAACTAACAATCCATTTGAACCAGGTGTTAAATCGTCTGCAACAGTCGAGCACATTTAAGCATTTATGAATTTTCTCATTCTTCCGTTTTTTTTTCCTTTTCCCCAAGTTGAACGAACACTACATTGTAGAGTGAAGCAAAGAATGTATGGGTTCAAGAATAAAAGCGATTGATAGGGGAAGATGGGGTGAAATGTACAAAAGTTTACGTGTTATTATTTTATGAGATTCGCTTGAAATCAGTGGAAATATTTGAGATAGGATTTTTCTGATAATTGTATTGAGAAGCTGAGGAAATTTTCGTTGGAAATCATATGTCAAAGTTCATTTTTGATCATTTTTTGAAAATTCGACTTTTCTGAGCATGAATGAGTGGTCAAACCCTTTTCATTTTCCATTTTTCCATTTTTTTAGGGCATAATCACCGATTCAAATGGGAGGTGAGATCATTTTTCATCGATTTATTGGATTTTGATGAAGCAATTATCGATTTTTGTGATACTTATGAGACAAAAACTGATTTCCACGACAAATTAAACCAGAGAATTCTTGAAAAAGTGAAAAAATTGAAGATAGAAAGGGTTTCATCCCTTATTTGTGGTCCAAAACGTAGAATATTCGATAAATTAACAATAAATCTATTCTGATAATATTTTTCATTGAAAATTCCCTCTAAAATTTCAATTTCCAGTCATTTCATTGGAATGTCTCTTCTCCCTCTCTTTCCCCAATCTCTGGCCTTAGGTATTATCAAGAAAATACGAGCAGGTATGTTTCTTCTTTACTCTTTCGCTTCATTACTCTCTTTTATGCAATCTTCCAAACAGTCACGAAAAAATATGTGACTTATTTTTATCTCACTCTTTAATTTTCCCTGAATCGAAAGAACAGCAGAACTTTAATCTGCGAAAATTGTTGTAAAGAAGAAGCGTTGAGCATTGAGTAGTGAGCAAAGTAATAAAATTCAGCATGTGTAGTAGTACGATTAGTCACGGTTTAGCAAGCACTGGTGATAATTTGAAGCAGCCACTGGTGTTTATGGCTCTGACTGCATTATTATCATAATTATAATTCCCCCTTCTTTTTTTTTTTTTCAACAAAATAGGCCTCAAAATGCGGGCCGAATACATTATGAATGACATTATCGGTGTGTGGGCCTCAGTCAGTCACGGTAGGACCGGCTTATCTCACCTCGTTACCTCCAGCTTAAGTGCAGCAGCAAATACCTTAAATATCGGCTCTTAGCTTCCGTAACGTCTATCTTTACTATTGATAGCATAGCAATGATTTCTTTGCGTAAAGCTCTTAGAATTTCATGGGGGATTTTCAATTAAGTAGCTTTCGATTTGCAATAAGAAAAAGGATTCTTCTCTCAAGAATTTGACGTTAAGAAACTGATTTTTTTTTACACTGGGAACACAAAAAAAGTGGTAAAAATGATCAAATATTTGTTTCATTGGTTCTTAACAATTTTTTTTGTTAATAATTGAAAAAGTTGTTGAATTTACTGAATTTTGTTCATTTAAATTAATCAATTGTTTGAATAAACAATATTTAATGTGCTATGGACGAGCATAACACTTACGCCCCTCTGACTCTAAGGCGATGTTGTATATTTTTAAATTCTTGCCATTTACATGAATAATTTAAGAAAGAATGAATAATTACATCTATTTTCTTTACTGCGTTATTAAAAAAACCAATGAGTTGAAGTCTCTTGACATTTAATTTGTCCAACATTGCGACGAAAGACATTGGTACGAGCTGTCACCATTTTTACCAGTAAAAATAGAAATGAAAATAGGCAAGAAATAAAAGATAATGAGACATGAGAGAATAACGGGGTAATTAGATCCTTTAAATGCTCTTAATACTCGTTTTTTCCTAGTTATTGGTGTATAATGCAGTTATAGAATGACTATACAAAAATTTCGTATTTTTTTAACGAATTTTACCTATTTTTTGCCTAAACCTAATAGAGGCCCTCAGAAACCTTTAATTTTCGTTAGTTGATCGATAGTGGAACCCTTTCAGTGCTCACGTATTTCTTCCTTATTCAACATTTTGTATGTATATATATATATATATACAATTGTACCCATTCCCCAAACCCGCAAAAATGTATAATAGAACGTCAACAGTCCCCTCTTCCTATGACTGTGAGCGACCAAGGCACGGATATGTCATAGCACTCACTGGTACTGAAATCACTGGGCGTTTGTCAATTATTACTACTGGGCGTGCATATTTTTACCGAGGTTTCAACTTAAAACACGAGAAATCCATAGATTTTTATTTCTTACAATTTTCCTATTTATTTCCAGTTTTTTCAATGGAAATTAGAATTCAATTCTAATTAGGAAGAGTTGAAAATTCTATATTAGAAGTGTTTTCGTTGTGAGGAAACTTGATTCAAGATGGAGATGAATGAGAATTGATCAATTTTAATGACAGTTAATTAATTTTAAGGTTCATTGGGATATTGGACAGATGAATAAATATTAGAAGTCAATCTTCACATTTATTTTCTAAAATTGCGACGTTTTGTGTCTGATTAGAAGCTTCTTCAGGCTCTTTTGATTAATGTACATTGTCATAATTTTACTAAACTTAATAACAGTTAAGAATAGTTTTGTTGCATTTTATCACTTTTTATTGCTTTTTCTTCCTACGATCTAACGATACAACATTTAATGAATTACTAAACAAGTTCATTGACTGAAATGAAATATTTAATAATAAAGAAATTAGATTTATTGGCGAATCTAATTATTTGTGATTCTGCACTGACAAAAAATAGTGATAAAAACTATCAAATATTGATGCTATTGGTTCTTTGAAATTTCTTTTCTTAATAATTAAAAAAGTTGTTGGATTTATCAAATTCAGTTGATTTGAACATATTAACTAGTTAAATTGACTAAATTCATTAAATTCAACAGCTTTTTCAATTATTTCAAAAAAATATTTGCCAAGAACCAATAGCATCAATATTCGATATTTTCTTCTCAATCTTAGTGATGAATTAATTCTTGAATTAGATTGTCATATAGATCGTTGAAATCTCGGTATTTGTCCAAATGAAAAAGCCTTGACAGGATTTGGGTCTAACCTGAACTAGATTGTAATCGTTAATATTGTATTCAACAATCTCTGAGATCTTTTGAAAGCCGTCATAATGAAGGATTCAACTGACTGTAAGGCTATAATCCAAGTCGCACGCTACGGTATTTAGCCACTTAACGTCTATAATTTTCTATTACCTCTAGACATTTAATTGGATCAGTTTAAACCAGGAAATTTGCTTCTAATCTATTGATCACTGAATTGAATGGTCTTCAAAAAACCGAATCCTTCAAACAAGTGATAAGTGATGCATCTAATTCAGCAGCAATTGATGATTTTCTTCCACGAAAATTGGATTTCAACATATTATTTCTACTTTGTGAAGTGGATGGGATACTCCGAGAATTCCTGGCACACCTCCGTGTGTCGCAGTGTACGCGACAGTTATTTAGTTGAGCTCTTAGGTGCGGGTCAACAGCTGCACACACGCGTGATGCACCTCGAGGTGCGTAACGAAGCAAGCCAACCTCGACTTGGTTCGTGCTGGACTTTGAAAATATATATCGACGTAGAAAAAGAGAGAGATAGAAACTGAAGGAAATCATTGGGTTAAATAAAATGCGGAAGAGAAGAAAAAAAATACGTTTGAGGCGTGGGAAAGCTGTCTTTTGTGTGCTCGTTGGAGGGAATTATTTAGCTTTTCTACAGTATACAATTTGAATGTCCAATCAGAAGCAACTCATTTATTCCGTGAAGAAATTATGAAAATAGCAGAGAACAAAAAACGCAGAGGTTACCTATCATGATATCACACCCTCAAAATATCACAAATAATAATATCACAATCTAAAAATATCACAGAATTAAATTATCACAAATTTTTATTCATTCAATTTCTTTTCAATCATACAATGAATAATTGAAGAATATAGTAATTGTGAATTCATATTTATACTTCAATATTGTGTACTATACTACGCAAATAATCTGAAACATCAGTATCATTATTAAAATCATTAACCAATGCAAAGAGACGTTCATCATGATCACGATATTTTGTGCATTTTTGCGTGATAAATCAATCAGTATTGTTTAACTATTGGAATATCATATTAATAAAAATTACGATAAATTAGTTGCCATACCACTTATACGAGAAGATGAAATGTTTTAATGAAAGCATTGCACTTGAATTTAGTACTGTGCTCAATGCATCGCCATGTCACCACTTTAGAACTCGCATTTTACCTAGTAATTTTTTTCCTTTCTGAGTAAGTACAAATTGGAGACCCATATTAATGTTTCCACCACAGAGAACAGTAATTGGCCAAATAATTAAGAGAAAAATAAGGCTTATGGAGCTACTTAAGTTTACAAAAGAAATAAATACATCAACAAAATCAATATAATGTAGTAATTTTTGTACAGTATACAGTTTGAATGTCCAATCAGAAGCAACTCATTTATTTCGTGAAGAAATTATGAAAATAGCGGAAAAAAAGCGCAGAATGGGAGGAGAGGGGGGAGAGAGGGGGAAATGCATTTGTAATACACGAGCGTGAATTCACGACTTGGAGGAAAAGGATAATAAAAGCACACACACGGTAGGCGACACACAGCTTCAGGCTACTCTTTCCAGTCAACTCTACTTCTCTTCTCCTCATTTCTCTCTTTCTCTTCCTTTAGAATCTTTTTACGATGCTGTGCTGGTAAAAGTTGCTAGAAGTCTTCTCTTGTTGGTTGACCCGGGCCACGACCTTTTCTGTTGAAGCAAACCGGGGTGTCCCTGATGTTAACGGATAAGCCGCTGGTGTTGGCTTAAGGGTTTCTTTACAGTTACTCCTTAGCACGCCTTGAGAATTATAACGACGCCCGTTATTGCAGAAAGCGTCGGCGGCAGTCGCGGTCACCGCCACCGCCGCCGCCGCCGCGGCACCCCTTTTTATTATTTTCTTATTTAATTTTATTCGCTCATTCCTTTTTTTGCTCTTCTTCTTTTCATACCTCATAAAAAGCATGAATTCCACTCTGAAACGGCGGCGATCATCTTCTCAAATTTTTTTTCAGGCCTTTCAGGCTGCATTCAAATGAAAAAAGAGAAGAAAGATTTTTGGAATCGGTAGAATTCGGATAAAATTCATGCAATTATATGTGTAGAACATGATTATTCATCTTGCCAATGGAAGATATCCTATATACTGATATAATTTCACTAATTTCACGTGATTCCCATTATATAGAATTTTAGTTTGATGGAATTCTTGGAATATAAGGTGATGATAGCGCACCTGCCTACATCTCATAGAAAATGCAAGGCAGGTGAATTTTCAAGCGTTGATTTTCACGTATTTATATTCAAGCATAGTTAACCTTTTCTTGGAAGAGTAAAAATATTCTGAAAATAAATGAATAAACATACGAACTCTTTATCTCACATTTTTTTAAATTCCAAAAGCAGCTAATTAGAATTTTATTGAATAAATTCTCGTCGAAGAAGCTAGGAAATGAGAATTCAACGATTATATTGTAATATACGTATTCTGGTCAATAGTTAACAAATGAAAAAAAAAAAAAAGGAAGGAATAAAAAAAAGGAGAATTCTTGACTTTCACATGCCAAGACAAATAGCAAACGAATTCACGAGATTATAACAGAAGTGGGTAAGAATTAAAGCCTGCGGGGTGACTGAAGACAGGAAGGCCAATGATGTTAGGAGGGGAAGAGAGTTTTATAGTGAAGAATGTAGAAAGAAATTGGAAGAAGGATGTGGGGATATGGGGGAAGTGAAAAAGACGAGAAGAAGAGACGCCAGGGCTCTTTCGAGAGTGTGCGAGTCAGGACTGATGGATGGAGCTATGGTTGATTCCAATGGCGTGCCTTCTTGCATCTTCAGATGCGAGAAAACGCCATTCTCTTCTTCATGTTCCTTGCAGTATTATACGCTTCTCAAATGAAACTAAAGAATTTTTGTATACTGGAGAATAAATCGACGCCAATGGTGACGCCAAGGAACATTCAGTTTTTCATTGGAGAGACAAGTGTCGTTCGACACCCATAGAATTGCTTGCGAAAACCGTAATCATCTCATGATTCTTTATGGAATTGTAATTTTCATCTCATAATGACAATTTTATTTTAAAATAATATATTTTTGTATGTTTGGTGGAAAAAAAATTGAGCAACACAGAGAAAGTATATGCGTATCACGTTTTAGAATCTTTACTCTCGGATAATTTCTTTCGATTCTTGTTTTCTTTATCTTTATTTTATTTATTTCCTTTTTTTTTTTTCCTCTTTTTTTCTTTCTACACTAATGTCAAGTTTAGAGATGGCAATCGTTTGCGTTTGTCGGAGGCATAAGAAACCGAGATTAATTATTCTGCCGAGGTGACAGAGAGACGTCTGCCTTCAGGGAGATTGTAGATTGGGAAACGATTTTTGGCTACTGTGTAGGTAGCTGAAAACTAACAAGAGGAAGCCAAATGCTTGTCTCTCTTTTCTAACTTTATTCTTCTTTAAAGTTTTTCCACTTTATTTCAAACGTTGTAAATGTGTGTATAAGTGTGTGTGTGCGCCTGCGTTTGTTCTGTACCGCTGCTATGAGTATATAACCAGTGGAAGCACTTTAGCTATCGCCTTATTTTCTCCTTCCTATTTGAGATAACACGAAGAGCCAAGTGTTGCTCACTTTTTTTTTCTTTCTCCTCTCTTATTTTTCACAATCTCGTCTGAACAATTAGCAAACTTTTTAATAGGAAACAAGGAAGATTGTTGGAATTTTTTCTCAACAAAGTTTATTCTTTGAAACAATTTGAAAAAATTCAATAAAATTTTTATTATTCGTGGAAATTTTCAAGTGTCCTATTGTGAATGTTATGTATGTTATGTGGATATATAAAAAGGGACTACGGTTGGTCTTTACTCCTCTTTTCCCTACGAAATTCCACGTGACATTTCATTTTCACAGATATTCGAGCATACGAAGGAATACATATATATATACATATATATATTATATAGTTGAAAATATTCTGTATTGGAATTTCCATTCTCTCCATTTATTGTTCGAATTTAGAAAATATTTATATACTTCTATGTCTTAACAGTTTGTTAAATTCTTGGCTATTTCATGAAAACTACAATATTTATTGTTTATTATTTCATTTGATGGGTTATCAAGAAAATTGAAGTTATGCTTTATTTGATGTGATCTGACATGAGAGTTTATTGTTTTATGATCCCATTAAATATTAGTTTATGAGCCAACCATCCAATCATCTAGTATTCTCTCACGCCTAAAATTCTTTTTTTCTCTCATTCCGTTATTAAAAAGAGTTTGAATTGTCCTTGAATCAAAAAAAAAAAATCTTGGCATAACTATTCCCTAATTATTATCATTTTATTGAAATTATATTTTTTGATGATACAGTCTAATTTTATGATGTGAAGCTTAATTTAAAACGCCTTTTTTATTATTTTACAAAATGCCTCGATTTCTTTGCCAACCTCAATTCCTACCGAATTAATGAATTTTAATGGTAACGGATTTTTCATTGGACATAAACTTGATAAATGTTTCCTGAATTTTATATGAAAAATTTTCCACAATTTCTTGGGTTTTTCGAAAATAATCTTTTAGTCCATGTGTGTAGGCACAGCATTACATGAGAAGTTTAAGAACGTCCTTCTTTTTTTTCAGTTGAATCTCACATTCGTTGCTGAGATGATATCAGCGAGGATATTTCGTAGTACCTACACGTTCTTCAATTTTTTTTTTATTCCTAATTCTTCTGTTTGTTCCACAAAAATTTGTTCAGGAGTGAGAGTGAGACGGCATTTATATACACTTGCATTCTCATTTATTTTATTCATCTTATTTTTTTTTTTTTGAAAAAAGTGCATCATATGTGTGTTGGTTTTCTAGTGCGCGCTCTCCTCGTGGAGTCACGAACTAAACCGGAAACCATAGGGCAGGTTTATCTCGTATGCATCCGACACCCTGCAGTCTCGTTGTGTCTTGGGCACGTGTACACCTTTTCCTCTTTTATTTTCTTCTTTTTTGACAAGAATGCGCTCCCTTTTCCCCGTTCCTCACGCCGCGGTTTGGGTGGGTGGTGATTTATTATTTCTAAGAAATGTTAAAAAATTCTAGAAAACATCCTTTTATATTCAACGCATCTTACCAAGAGGTAAAGAAAAAAAAAGGAATGAGTAAATTTTTTTCCAGGGGATTTAGAATTTATTTACTCTGATCTTTTGATGATTTTTATCACTTATTTTGATCAGAAAGTGGCTGAAAGTGTTGGCATTTGTGGGTGTTGAAAAGATTGACATCAGCTTTTTCGGTTTGGGAAGCTTTCAACTCCCAGTTCATATTCTCTACCTGAGAAAAATTCTAAATAGAAAAAAAAATGGATAATCAAAGAATCTCGAGAGCTCAAGTGTTTTTTTTCTTCTCTATTTCCAAAGAAATCATGTTGCATAATAATTCACACTAGATCTTGTTGCAACAAGTGAGTATTTGAAGAGAAAAAAAATAAATAAAATAAAATTGCCATGTAATTAGAAGACTAGCCAGAGTTCGAAGATACGAATGGGGAAAAAAAATGACAGTGAGAAAGAGAGAAAATGACTTTAAGGATAGTTGCCATACGTTAAGCGTAAAGCCAGAAGGTCCTTAGTTTGAGTATGAGGATCAGGCTTAATTAACTATCTGGACGTGCGAGAGAGTCTCGTTTGTGAGTGGCCAATAGTACCGACATGCGGCTGGTTTGAAAAACAAAAAAAAAAAATGAGACAGAATTATACATAAACGAATAAGAGAGTCCTGGGTGGTCAGAGATTCCAGTTTCTCGATAATTGGTCGAGGTGTTTCGACACCCGACCACCGTAGCCACGATATAATATCCCAACGTCGACAATCTTACTCTTACTTCTTTTCTTCCTTTTCCCCCCTTTTTTTTATCTCTTTCCTCTTTCCTGAGAGCAAAAATATAATCGTATAACCCTCTGAAAACCACTAAAGAATCATTTGAGAGACACGAGAGAGATAAAATTGAGGAGGCAGATATCTTTGAAAGGAGATACTTGAACTGATACGAGACTCGATGACATTAGGAACGACGCCTACTGTATTATATCTTCTTTTTTCAGTTAAACTTTGTTATTATTCGTTAATTGTCATGAAAAAGTCAAAGTCGGTGAAAAATAATTTTTTTGTATGAAATACAAAAAGTTTGGGTATAGCTGAGTCATCTTGTAACAGATAGGGATGATGTGTATCGGTATCACTTCCCCCCCCCCCCCCCCTCTTTTATTCTTCTCTATTTTCTCTTTTTCTTAATTCAACCCTTGGTAACATATTTGCTTCGGTTCGACAAGCTACCCCTCCACCTCTTGTTCCATCGAGGGGTAGCATTTATTCGTTTGTAAAATTAGTGCTGGTTTTGTCGTGTGTACATTCGAAGCGATAGCCCTTCTCCCTTCTCTCTTCTTCCACCCTCTCCTGCTCTTAAATGCGAGGCATTTATATATATATATATATATATATATATCATGTCTCTGCGGGTACAAACACCATACCACGAATTAGATACGCTACGGTAGCTCTTCAGGGTGTCATGCATCCTGTCATCCAATTAAATGATATTGCATAACGCAAATCTTTTTAGCTGAATCTGAGAAATACTCGGAGATTCTTTATTATTTCATAAGAATTATGGGTTAAATTGAATTAGAGATTCTTGACAGTTGGTTTGATTTAAAGAAGCGTTGAGAAGACTTGGGGGGGAAAAATCGCCTCATCAGAAAGTGCAAAGACTTTAATTGAGCCAAATTGGATTTAACTTGATTGCATTGTGGGAATTTTATTCTGAAAAAAGGGAAATAATCATTGAGTGAATATTTTGATTTTATTGTGATTCTTTCATTTTTCGTGTATGTGTGTATGTGTGTGTGTATGTGTGTGGTCTGTACCGTTTTGTGGTTAAAAATGAAAAAAACATAAATCTTTGCTGAACGTTGTTATAACGCCGTATACACATATCCACACACGAGAGTGTAGTTAAGACCTCTATACGGCTTTTATATATTCGATGCTTTATACATGGGCAATCCGTAATTAGTGTGAGACCAACAGGTGAGCCTCGAGGACAGCTGCTGCTGCTGCTGTTTCTGCTGCTTTACTCTCCTTCTCTTCTGCCATACTCCTGAGCCCACCATAAAAAAACAACGCTGTGTAATTCCACCTTCTTTCTCCTTCCTCTTCTTCTTCTTCTTCTTAGATCGCTCACATGCGTGTATCAGTTGATTAATTTGAATGGGTGATACTACTCGATTGGTTATAAACCCAGCAATCCTTGCCATCACGATCGAATTACCTCAATTATGATTTTTATCGTAACAAAAAAAAATTTTAAGTCTGTCGAGTGGTAGGACCAATAAATTTTCTACTTGACATTTGATTAATCTCTACATATTTTTAACAATTAAAAAAAAATTGAAATGTTTAATTACATTGGTGAGAGCAAATTGCAAAAAAATAAAGATGATTAACTTTTATTTTTATAATAATAATAATAATTTTTTTCACAGCTCGTTATTATTATTATAACTACTATTTTATTGGATTCATTAATATGTTGATGTTCTGTGAATGAACAAAATAATTTATATATAAAAAAAAAACACGAATCTAGTTGTCTAACTGTGTGGAATGACCTCATCGTCCGGTGCCATTAACAGCGCCACGAAAAAGTGGCGGCTGCCTTTAATGGTTACGCGTGTGAGTCTTCTTCTCTCGTATCCTTTTTCAGTCTACCCTCATCTTAATTGCTTACTTCTCGGGATCTTTCCGATAGTGTGAGCAGTGTGTTGTGCTGCATTGCAAAAATAAGCCCAAAAAATACCCATCAACAAGAATAAAATGAAATGAAAAAAAAAGGGGGGGGGGAAGAGATGAAAGAGAGGGAAAAGAAGAAGAGAAAAGAATAAAACGATAAGAATGAAAGAGTGAGAGCAATGGAGAAAAACTATCAAGAGCCAGAAGGAGGAAACCGAGTGGATACATTATTCAGAGGACGATGTAGTTGGAGCTGGATGAGGCGTGCCGGACCTCAACTTCTACCCAAGTTACAATGACTTTTACACGGACTCTTACAACATATTTTATTTGTAAGAGAGAAAAGCGATGAGAGATCTAATTTCATAAGACGTGGAAGATACATCCATCTCGCACTTTTCCTTATCACACGCATTATATAATTCATGCACATTATTATTGTTAAACCAGTTTTTTTTGCACCATTTTATTTTTTTAATTAATATATTAAAGGAAGGTTGCCAAAGTTTAATTCAAGAAATTATCCGAAAAAATTTCGAAAAAAATTTTCATAAAAATTTCGAAAATTCTGAAAAAATCTCAAATAATTAAAATAAAATTGATTTTTTTGCACATTGAATTATTTCACTCCTTTTAATGACGTGATGCTTCTCTCTCTCTCCGTGTCTCGAGAAAATTGAATGATACATCAAGTGTGCGTGGAGTGAAGGAAAAAAAAAAATCGGAGTAAGCCACTTGATCGTGTCCGAAATGGCCTTCCACAAATGCTTAACCTACTATCGAGATAAGGTGATGAACAAGTAGACGCAGGTGCAGCAGCACCAGCAGCCTACGTAGCTTTTGCGCGCTTCTTCATTCCCTTTTCTATCAAATTAGAACATTGCCCCGATGTCATCAATAATCCCCGCTGATACATCTAAAAATGGAATTTTACGGCATTCCTTTACTTTTTTGCTCAATTTTCTCTGCCATTACATAAAAATTCATGAAATTCTTTTTATGGTTTCTTAATAATAATAATAATAATATTAATTTCAAATACTAGTAGATTGATAGTATTATTCCATTGCATGGACAGAAGCGAATTTAATTACACCTCTATTTGTGCTCTCATGTGATTTTTAATTAAGCATAAAGTGTTGCTCGACCTTGTCTGACGATAATATATATATATATATTTTTTTTCTTTTCCTTCCTAGAGATGCCGAAAAAAGTAAGTTTAAGAACGTGTCGATTGACATTACGTGAATGTATGGGAGATACTTGTTTCCTTAGTCTCAGGTGTTGACCAGTTGGGCGCCTCTTTATTTATTGATTTACTCAATTTGGTAAAAGTGCCGCCCCACACACACACACACCTACAAACATATTTACGGACCAGAGGAGAATGGAACTCTCGTGATTAAAAGACATTACTGAAATAACGTCCAATCTTTCTTATTATTCTATAATACTTTAATGAATAAAATATCAAATGGTATTTGTTTAACTTATCAATCATTGATTCAACTAAATTTTTTTTTTTTTTTTTTTTTTTAAGAAAAGAATATTGCCATGATATCTATGGTGAAGATGATATATAATTAGTATTAGAGAAGAGAGAATTAGAAAAGAAGAAATCCAAAGCGAGTTTGTCACAACGGGGGGCCGGATCTCACGTACGTGGTAACACATCCCTGAAAAACCAACATTGGTGCCGACAAATAACTACCCATATTATCCGATCTTGTAAGCTACCATCTCACCACGACTCCTTTATGTTGCGGTTGTGTTCTCTTTTAGCATGATGCATCATACACTCATCGTCAACAGCATCCAGTGCCTTTGCCGATTATACACACACACACACAGATGAAAGTGGGCTAAAATGGACATTCCAATGAAACGGCTTGAGATGAATTTTTTTTTTTTTTGATGATTCCATTGAGGAGCTGAGAAGATTTCCGATGGAAAAGATGCATCGAAATTGATTTTCTCGAATTTTTTTTTCTATTTCTGATTTTTCCCCTTTTTTTGAGGATATCTCTGGTTCTATTGGTCGTAGCGACTTGGGGTGGGTCTCAAATGCAAGGTGAGATCATTTGCCATCAATTTATGGGGATTTCAAAGAAAAAAATATCAATTTTTCAAGTTTTTATGGGTTAAAATTAGTTTTTGCCCTATAAGTATCTCAAAAATCGATTATTGCTTCTCTAAAATTGCATAAATTGATAAAAAAATGATCTCACCTCCCACTCAAGGCCTAACTTGAATTGCCACAACCAATAGGACTATATATATTAGATTAGAACGCCCATTATTGGCTGAAAAAAGAGAAATTTTCAAAAAATTCTAAAAAATAAATCTCTAAATGTTTGAAAAACTGAAATTTTCTTAACTTTTCAATAGAATCATCAGAAAAAATCTATCTCTAATATTTTTCCTCAGTTCCAGTAATCAATACAGAACATCAAATCTAAAATGTGTGCGTCCCACCCCTTATATCCTTTTGCCCCCACTTCTTCCCACACATCTATATATACATATGATCCTCCATTTTAGTTGTGTACTGCATGAGAAGAGGTAATTCTCAATAGGCTATTGTAAATCAGATCAACTCGATCGCCCAAGAATCCCACCTACACACACGTTTACATGTTAAACTTCTCTTCATTCTCATTGGCCTTCTTTGTACGTCATTCAACATCGAGTTGAATGATTAAAACTCCAGTTCGTTAATGAGTAGCGTGGGTGTCTTGATTCATTCCGAATTTCTCTACTTTGAATTTTGTTGTTTTTTTTTTAGCCTTTTCTCTAGTTACTTTCATTCACTCAAGTATAGTTGAGAGAGCGTTTCTTTTTTTTTGCAGAGGAAAATAAGACTCTACACCTTGAAGCGGCGTCGTAGTCGGTCCAACAAACGTGCCGACAAACGCTGTCTCACTAGAAGACCCCGCTCCTCTTTTCCTTCAAGCCTTCCCACCAATCGTCACCTTCTCGCTCCTCTTCTTCCCTCACTTATAGAGTCACATTCCTACTCCTACTTTTGTTTCTTGTTTTTTTTTGTTTATGTCACTCCTATTGGTACACTTCAATCTTGCAGTATAATGCGTATTAACATCTGATGAAATTGGTTTTATGGAGTCTTTCCATTTCGAATTGCACAAAAAATAACAGCAAAAACATCCTAACAATTAAGAAAAAACCCGTTTTATTCCAAAAAATTTGAAATTTACCAGAAATCTGGAAATTTGTAGATTTCGTAAGATTTTTTTGGGAAATTGAAGATTTTTACCAAATTTTTCTCGAAATTCCACTGAAATTGAACTCCCGCAACCTTCCTCTGCCACTTGAAACATTAAAAATTGGTTTTATCCCAAACCATTTGAAATTAACCAGGTAATTAATACTCGCTTAATTATTTGGGGAGAAAAAAGAAAAAATACCATAACTGTCTTAACAAAGCATGTCTTACATACGACTTTTTTTTTGTAAAATCGCAACTTTCTACACAGAAAAAATGTTCTCTTAATTTAAGAATGTGCAGGTCACTTAAATTAGGTGACTCTTTTCACTTAAATCAAGTGACTTTTCTCACTTAAATCGAGTAACTTTTTCTTTCTTAATTTAAGAAAGTAAAAGGCATTTGAATTAAGTGATTTTTCTCACTTAAATCGAGTGACTGTTTCTTTCTTAATTTAAGAATGTAAAACTCACTTAAATCAAGTGCGTTTTCTCACTTAAATCAGGTGACTTTTCTCACTTAAATCAAGTAACTTTTTCTTTCTTAATTTAAGAAAGTAAAAGGCACTTAAATCAAGTGACTTTCCTCACTTGAATCAAGTGAATGTTTCTTTCTTAATTTAAGAAAGTAAAACTCACTTAAATCAAGTGCGTTTTCTCACTTGAATCAAGTGATTTTTCTCACTTAAATCAAGTAACTTTTTCTTTCTTAATTTAAGAAAGTAAAAGGCACTTAAATTAAGTGACTTTTCTTACTTAAATCAAGTGACTGTTTCTTTCTTAATTTAAGAAAGTAAAACTCACTTAAATCAAGTGCGTTTTCTCACTTGAATCAAGTGATTTTTCTCACTTAAATCAAGTAACTTTTTCTTTCTTAATTTAAGAAAGTAAAAGCCACTTAAATTAAGTGACTTTTCTTACTTAAATCAAGTGACTGTTTCTTTCTTAATTTAAGAAAGTAAAACTCACTTAAATCAAGTGCGTTTTCTCACTTAAATCAAGTAACTTTTCCTTTCTTAATTTAAGAAAGTAAAAGTCACTTAAATGAAGTGACTTTTCTCACTTAAATCAAGTGAATTTTCTCACTTAAATCAAATGACTTTTTCTTTCTTAATTTAAGTGACCTGCACATTCTTAAATTAAGTGACTGCACATTCTTAAATTAAGAAAACATTTTTCGCTGTGTAATGCTATCGTTTGTTTATTGATGACATGTAATACCCAATATTGTACTCAAGCCTTATCAAATAAATAAACCGAATTTAAAAAAAATGCGTATTAACTGATCTGATCTGATGAAATCTTACATTTATATCAGTCTTCCAATGAGATTTATCGTTCAGACATTGATAACAAATTTCATAAACGATTCGAATTTGAGACAAAGTGCTCGAACATGATGTGATGATGAAAATATTCGGCAATTTATCACTATAAAATTATATTTATTGTTTCACCATTACAAAATTCAAGCGGTCTTTACTTGCAAGCAATGAAGAGAAATCGAACATTTGTGGCGCGCGATTTTTGCGAAGTTCAGAGCGATGGACAGGGACAGGTTCGCATTGTATTCCACTGCCAGTAAATCCTCTTCGTCGTGCCAGAGTGTAAATGAGCCCCCAAGCTATATACAAAAGTAACTATAGACTTTTAGATCCTATTCCCCATGAGATTTATTTCCCTGAGACACTGAATCTCCCGCAGTAACCCTTTGTCGCTCCATGCCGCAGTGAGAAGTTTACATTTTTCGAATTTTTTTCCTTCACCATTCTCTTTCTCTTACTATCTCTCTCTTTGTCTTTCTCTACCAATTGTCGATTCCATCGTTAAATACAATGAATAGATTGATTCGAATAATTTAACTAAATGCATTGGAAAAATCCTTTAATATTCCACGATAAAGTAGCATTCAACAATTCCATTGCATAAACTCAATGATTTTTTTTTTTTAACAAAAATAATTTTGTCCATTTCTTCCACTTGATTTGCCTTCCGCTGATCTGTGAATCGTGAAATCATCATGTCCAGTTAGTGAGAGGCGAACAATCATTCGAGATTTTTACTTATTTTCATTCTTTCCACTCTTGTGTTCTTCCATTACTATCGGCAGACAGCAAAGGGCTCTCTCCGACAAAAAAAAAATAAAAAAAAATAACGAAAGACAAAAAGATAAAAAGATGGTCCACTTTGCATAGTTTAGTGCGACGACACCTTTTGGGTGTCAATTAAATCCTCGTCCCTGTCGTTCATCTTCCTCCTTTTCACAGTCTACTACTTTTGAGTGTGCCACCGACCAATTCACGTGCCTTGTAATTCCTTGGATCAGTAGATATAACTGAGAGAAAGAAACCCTAAGACAGTCCTCAAAGGATCTTTGCTCATTCCGATAGGGTCCTAATCGAAATCAAGGAAGAGAAAACGAGACGAAGGACACTTTCTGAATTCTCCGAGGTGGAAGTCGTACAGAAGAACCCCTCTGGATCCACTCGAAAAGTATCTTGTAGAGAGGCATCGTCCTGTGTCCGTTAAATTGCCCGCCCGGTCGTGACCACAGACCAATTTCAAAAGCAATTACCCTCTTGAAATTTTGAGTTTTATGCAGAAAAAAGAAATATATAGTTTAATAATTAATAGAATAGAATATAGATGAAATGAATGAAGTTTATCTGTATATTTAAGATATACGTCGAAAAAAAATGAAGCAAGAAGAGCCGAAAGGTTCGCCAATTTGTATTCCGATGTCTATCTTGTTATTGTGGGAATAACTTGTGAATTATATTAAATCGAGAGCTCCCAACAATTTTTGTATCATCCATCTTTTGCTTCTCTTCTTTCTTTTATTATTCCTATTAATCTTCAGTTCCCCTCACACTGCTACAAAAAAGTGTCTTACCGATGGTTTTAGACTCAGATGTAAGACTACAAAATGGCGTCTTGTGTCTGAAATTAAGACCTTTGGACATAGAGAAGGATGTTTTTTTAATTTAAGAATGTGCAGTCACTTAAATTAAGAAAGAAAAGTCACTTGATTTGAGTGAGTTTTACTTTCTTAAATTGGGAAAGAAAAAATCACTTGATTTAAGTGAGAAAACTCACTTGATTTAAGTGAGTTTTCTGACTCGAATCAAGCGATTTTTTCTTTCTTAATTTAAGAAAGTAAAACTCACTTAAATCAAGTGATTTTTTCTTTCTTAATTTAAGAAAGTAAAACTCACTTAAATCAAGTGCGTTTTCTCACTTAAATTAAGTGACTTTATCTTTCTTAATTTAAGTGACCTGCACGTTCTTAAATTAAGTGACCTGCACGTTCTTGAATTAAGTGACTGCACCATCTTAATTTAAGTGACCTGCACGTTCTTAAATTAAGTGACTGCATATTCTTAAATCAAGAAAACATTTTTCTCTGTGGATAAGTGTCTTGTGAGAAATTCAGACACTTTATGTGTTTGTACAAAAATGAAGATTTTTTATCCGTCTGAAAATTGAAGATGTTCAATCCAATCACATGAAGTGTTTGATTTTAAGACGTTGAGACCACAATAAGACACTTGAACTTTAAGACACTTCATTTAAGACTCATAGACCGGTATTAAACTAGAAAAACACCAAAAATCAAGACTTTTCGCGTGCTAAACTTCATATGACATATATAGTGATTGAAAAGAGGACGCTTTAAGTGTCTTGAAAGAAGACACATGAAGCGTCTTAAAAGTGACTACTAAAGTGTCTTAAATTCAGACATTTTTGCAGATCAGTATTTCCAAATAATTTCATAACTTCAATTCTTACAAAAACAGAAATATTATTAATCTAAAAATTCAGCTAACATTTCATGTCTCACATGATAAATTCACTTCAGCAAAAGGAATGCCACCGCAGAAAACCGCAATGGCAATAAAATTGAGCAAAAAAATAAGCAATGATGGAATGTAACACCAATGTTTTGCACTTGAATGAAAGGTACCGATACCTACCAATATGGAAAAATATGTTGATTGATTCCATGATTCAGATATACCATGTTCGACGTATGAAAAATTTATAAAGACATTCTCCTAAACAATGTGTTGCTATAAAAATAATTTTCAATTAATTATTCTGCAAAAAAATAAATAACATAATTCTCAATGGCAACTGCATTCTCCGCACTATCCTGATTTATAGCCTCTTTTTTTTAAAATCGAAATATATCGAATATAGGTTCTTGTGAATGAAAAAAAAATGCAATTTTTAAAAAATCTTTTTAAATTAATATATAATTTTATAATCATGTAGGATTTTTTTTTGAGAGGATAAAGGTGAGGAGTGGGTTGGAGGAATAAGGTATTCATTTTTTTGTCCCTTTTAACGGTGGATAATATACAGTACAAGCCGTAGGAATTATGATTCAGGAGAATGATAAGGCCACCCACGGCCCTCTCATTATTTTTTTTTCTTTCATTTATTATTCTTATCGAAAGTAGTTTTTCATTCTATTGATGAGCCTGATTGATCTAACGTAGCACTTTTCATGCTCTTGAGAGAGAAGACATGATTTGAGCAAACATTTCACAAATTTTCATACATTTCCTTTTTTTGGAGATTCCTAATTTTCTTATTGGGGCGATTCTACGCGCGATCAATCGAGTCCATATGATTTTTTTTTAGATTTTGTGTTTTTTTTGTGGTTGTTTTGACACAATCAGATGAGCTGCATAGTCAAATTTTCAATTGAGATTCGTTTCCTCTTCTTTATGTTTGAAAATTAACAAAATGGGAGATTTTTGAATTACCGTTTGATTTTACTTTGAATCCTTTCTGTCTAACACGCGGGAGAATACAACGAAAAATAAAAAAACTAAATTTTTGAAGCTAAATTGAATGAAATTTCCATATTTTTGAAGTATTTTTTGTTCTTCTTCCTCTTTCATTCGATTATCATGATTATAAAAGTGAATATAATTTAGAGATCATTCGACATTAACGAGACAAATTGTTGCAGTTGGACTAGCCTAATCACTGCTACCATTTTTTCATTCATTAATTATTATGATGTTTTTTTTGTTGTTTTTCTTTTTAAGTGTTAAAATTGCTAAGCACTTTTTTTCAAAAAATTGTACTATTTTTATAATATATTCATACCCATATACATGTAAACGATAGAAACATTAGTAGAATTCTGCAGACTCCATTGGAAATTACTGTTTTTAGAGAGGATTTTTCATAGACTGAATGATGAATACTTGATGTCTTGATGACACTTTCATTTTATTCCCTACATTAAATTCTACTGTTTGTACAATGTTTTATTTTTTTTATTTTTTTCAATTTTTTTTATTTCTCTCTATAAAAGTTTGAACAGTCAGGATTCCAATAAATTGAGTATTCAAACAGCAATACTCGTTCTACGAGTAAAAATTTGAGGCGTTATTTTTAATGAAAAGAGAAACAGAAAAATAATCTATATCACAAATTAAAGAAAATTTTATGAGTGAATAGCAATGTATAGCGTTGACCAAAAAAAAAAAAAACAATGAAATAGTCCAAAAGATAAGAGTTTGAAGGGATATCTTATTTAGATAATGCTTTTTCTTCTTCTTGTATTATCCAATAATTTATCTTTATTCCTGAGTGATAGAAAATGAAATGGGGAAAAAAGGAGAATGTCATTAAATCAAATTGCAGCTACTACATAAAGATAGAGAAAGAGGAAACTTTCTCTTGAACTTTTTCAAAATTCTTTTTTTTTTTCTTTTTTTTGGTGCAATTTTTAGGGCAGCGTGCGGCACTTTATACATTCATATGAATTTTGTATTTGTATTTTCTGTTCTAATGAATAATCTTAATTATAATCAATAATTATTATATGGAGGGGATAATAATATTTATAATATTTATATATATTCTATATATAGGGTACATATGTACATTTTTTTTTTCGGGAGACTGCATTAGAGCCGAAAGAGTGCTCACACTATTTTCATTTTTTTTCTTAATATTATTAACTATTATTATTATTCCTTGTCTATTTTGTTTTATTTTTCCTCCATTATTTTTTTCTTTCTCTTCTCAATCATTATTCATATATATTGCAGTAATTAATTATATGTTTCATCACGTTAAATTCCTCCTTAAGCCTTTTTTTTTCATCAACTTCCATGTTACACAATTTTTTTCGGGCAATATTAGGCATAATTATCATTGTTCCTTCATTTTGAAAAATAAGAGAGAAAAAAATATTGTATAGAGCGATAGAACTTTGACAATTGTGTTTTCACTGTATCATCTTCTTTCATCCTCCATACTCAATAAACATCCAAACAGTGTCCATAGATTCAACACGTTTTTTTTTCCATTTTTTCTGCATTGATCAGTCATTATTTGGGCACTTATTAAAATTATTTACACACGTCACACGCGAAGTTTTTAAAAAATTTTCTCATTTAAATTCATCTCTTTTTTCAATATGAAATCGACATTTTCATAAAAGTCGGATTTACTCTAACTTGTGATCACTTCATCATATTAAAATTGCACTTTAATAATAGTTGAATCATTACTCGTTAAATCCTGAGGATACAAATGTTATTATTCTTTCATTTATATGAAAGATATTCTTTTTTTATGTATCAGCTACGATTGTTCAGAGGTTGAGTCGGGCTCTAGCTCGAGCTGTTCAATTGAATCATTAGAATTGATTATTAGTAATCGATTATCCTCAGGATCGAGTTTGGTACTACTTACAGGTTCATTCTCTTGTCACGGACTCCCACCGCCACCACCACCGTCTGCATCATTTCTATGAACAGACGTTAAACTCGGACTTCTTCGTCTCTTGATATTTCGCCTTTCCTGAAGACCATTAACCATATTTTCGATTGATTTTAATTCACCAGTAGCAGCAGTTGATGATCCGCCAGTTGTTGGTGTCAATGATGCTCCGCCACTTCCAGGCGTTGGTGATCCTGTTGGTGGTCTTGGTGGCGGTGATCTAGGACTCAGTGTTCTACTGCCAGGAGTTACAGTTTCAAAAGCCGAACCATGAGATGGCGCTGGCAATGTGTAAGGGGCAAATCTGTGTCCCTTCAATTGATGAAGTGGACTCGAGAGAGGATGTGGATAATGGCCGAATAAGGCTGGATGCTGTGAAGCAGCCAATGCCAATTGAGCATTTAAAAGCATACTTGGTGTTACACCACCGTGTAGTCCAAGGGGATTTGGAGGTATTAGGGGACCTGGACCAGGATATAAACCTGGTACTGGTGGATAAAAATACGGCAACAATGGTGGATGCAAAACTGGTGGTCCTACTGATACATCTGGCCTTGGACCCTCAGAACCAGGACCACCTGGTATTCCACCACTTTCTGAACCTGATGATTCACTACCTTCACCACGTTCACTAGTTCTGTCGTCTCTTTCTCTTGAGTGCTCACGCTGATGCGCAGGATGAGGTGTATCCGGGCCTACTACGTCAAGCAATTTGTCCTCATCGTCCAGCATATCATTCACCGAGTTTGACGACCTGCGTTTCTCCGGTGAGGCTGGGGCACCTGATGTTAGCCTAGAACCGCCTCCTGATACGGTCAACAGCGCCTGTCTTCTGCAACAACGACTCAGAGTTAGCAATATTTAACAAATTACATTACCTTGGGGAAAAAAGACTCTTTTTTGGTTTAATTTTGGGAAAAGGGGGGTAGAATGAAGATTTCGATGAAACGGCTTGAAATATGAGGCAATTTGTACTGGAAAACTTGTGTCAGAGTTAATTTTTTGTTTTTAAAAATTCTGTTTTTTGGCCACGAAATGGGAATTTTTTATTTTTTTTGCTTGCTTAAGGATATTTCCGGTTCTATTAGTCGTAGCGACTTGGGGTTAGTCTTAAAATGAAAGGTGAGATCATTTGCCATCAATTTATGAGCAAGTTATTCGAGCTATTTTGTAGACCATATTCTGAAAATCAGTTTTTGCTATAATAAGTACCTTGAAAATTCGTTAATTTCTTTTTAAAAACACCATAAATTGATGGAAAATAATCTCACCTTTTATTCAAGACCAGCTCCAAATTGTTACGGCCAATGGAACTGGAGATTTCCCTGAAAAAGTGATTTTTTTTAATGTCCTAAGGGTTAGAGGGCTAATGTTCAGCTAAAGAAGGGGAATTTCATAAAAATGATCAAAAATAAATTTTGCAAAATAGTTTTCAATGTAAATTTCCTCAGCTTTTCAATGAAATCATCAAAAAAAACCTATCCCTAATATTTCCGATGATTTCAACCGATTTTCATGACATAATTCATCTAAACTAAATTGTCTTCATTCCAGAAATTTTTATCCTTTTTCTCGCAAGTAAAGAAGTCATTGAAAATTTATATTACAGTTGTAATAAATATCAATGAATTTCATAATTTTTTTCCTAGCATACATAAAAATCCGGTTTTTTTTCTTCTTCTGTTTAGTTGTTTGGTGCGAAAAGTCACGGATTGGTGACTTATGAAGTCGTTATACGTAACGTTCATTCGATATCACTTTAAATAGTAATAGATGACTGCGACATGTATCACAAACTAAGCGTATGGTTGTGTGTTATACGATAGATGGGGTATATATTCTAACGTGAATTGTGACCACAAACCTACCTATGAACAACCAGTTTTTTTTTCAGTAATAATAACTGCACTCATTTACTCGGACTTGAGAGCGTCAGTTAGACATAAACATTGGTGCTATACGAAAGTATTGGTGAGAGTATAGATAAAGATTTATAGTGACTTGTGGCAGCATCGATTGCCTTACGGCCAGAACAGAGTATTAAATTAATTATCTTAATCGTACTGCGAACGCCTCTTCTAACTCACAACAGTGAGAAGCCACGCATTCGATCTTTGCTTCGTTTCATCGTCTCGTGATATAGGGAAGAGTGGGGCAAAATGGACACTGTAATGAAACGGTTGGAGATGGATTGTTTTTGATGATTCTATTGAAAAGCTGAGGGAATTTTAGCGGAAAAATGAGTGTCAGATGTATTTTTTTAGATTTTTTTGAAAATTCGATATTTTTCGGCATTTTTGAGGGGTAAAGCCTTTCCTTTTTTGAAATTTTTCAGTTTTTTGCAAATATCTCTGGTTCTATTGGTCGTAGCAATTCGGGGTTGGTCTCAAATGAAAGGTGAGCTCATCTCCCATCGATTTATGGGGTTTTGAATTCAAAAATATCAATTTTTGGAATAGTTATAGGCCAAAAACTGTTTCACAAAACTGTTTCACAAAAATGCCCATAAATACTTTAGAAATCAATATTCTTAAATTTAAAATCCTATGAATCGATGGCAAATGATCTCACTTTTCACCTCCCATCGGAATTTTCACGCTACGACGAATAGAACCGGAGATATTCTCAAAAAACTGAAAATTCTCAAAAAAAGGAAGGGTTTCATCCCTCTAAAATGCTCAAAAAAGTCAAAATCACCAAAAATTCTAAAAAATTAATTCCGGCGTTTCTTTTCCGCCTGAAATTTCCTCAGCTTTCCAATTAAATCATCAAAAACAATCTAAAACCAATATTTCTATTAATTTCAAGAGTTTTCCATAATATTTGCCTAAAAATTTAGATGTGTCCATTTTGCCCCACCTTCCCCTATGCATTTAGTCTTGTTTTTCTCGATTTTTAGACATTTCATTACTATTAGAGAGTTGAAGGAAAATGGCAATTCGGGGTGAAATAGATTTCTAATGGAAATTTCGTGTTTTATATAATGAAAATTATTCAAAATTATATAATTTCCAAAGTACTCCATAAATCAATACTTCAATTTCACATTTACTTATAATCCTATAATTTTGTCTCTACTTCACAGATAGAATTGATGAATTTTAATGTCCTGATGAGGACTCATGTTGAATGAGCCGAAACGTTGACAATGAAAATTCAAATTTTCATTAATTAAGTTTTTATTAATGACCGCAAGGCCAATCATCTACTTAAATAGTACTGCATAAAGTCTGCCAAATTTGATGAAAAATCATCTGATCTGTCACCTAATATTCGAATTTTTAACCTGCAGCAATTATAACGGGAGATCCTATCCTAAAATGTTCATAGACATTGAATGTAATGCTAAAACAGTCACGTCTATTCCTCATTCCTTATTGGTTGACCAAAATTGAGCGCTCGATTCAAAAAACAAAATAGAAATGAAGAAGAAAACACACTTTTTAAAGTGATTATTGATTATTGATCATAGTATTCAGAAAATTATGAGATTTTTCGGGCGCTAGAGTAGAAAAATCTGAAAATTTTCGATGATGGAAAGAATAATACGATCAAATATTCATCAAAATATCCCTTTTAGCCGATTTTTTCCAATATTCAATTATCAACAACATAAACCGAGAATAACGATTAGTCTTTAGCAAGATTAAATCACAAGGGAATGAACTTTCCGTTATTTCTCGTTTGTGTTTCATGAAGTTGATTGAGAATCGGCTCAGCCACTCGATCACTGGCTCATTCTACAGAGAAGATGGGAAGTTCACCCTTTAATCAAGCAGCATTTCACACCTCTAACTATGGCAGTTGCAATCGTCTTTCCCGCGGTACATAAATGTATATAAATATATATATATTCACATACATATATATATATATAAACGTATACACACACATACTTGCAATTTGCCCTCACGTGTCTGTGCAAACAAGCGGCTTGCACGCACGCCCCATCGTTAGTCCCGCGTCACGATCTGCTGCAGGGGCTACTAGTTTCAATTCTCTCGCCTCCAACTATTTATTTATTCCTATGTTTTTTTTTTTTTTTTTTTTGTTACTCTTGCCGTTATTTTGCATTTTTTTCCTTTTTTTTTCTCATCTTTTTGAGGCTCGGGTTTGGCTCACAGGCGTGCCTTGATCGGCCAATAGATATATATTTGTGTGTTCGTGTTTGAACATACAGTACATCGTATACTGCGTGACGCCTCTCTCGACAGATCGATTACATAGCTATGTCTGTGTGACGCGAACAGTCTTTCATGCAGGAGTACTTTTTTTCTTTTTTTTTTTTTTTGCCTTCCCCTATTTACCTATTCCATGCTATTCCCCGAAACAATTGTCAGCGATGCTTGATGCTTATAATAAACACTTTCAGAAAAAGGTCCAGAAATCCTAACAGATTCATTGAAATATTGCAATTTTAGAAATATCATGGTCATTTTGATGTTACGATGTTATCGTGTCATTTTTTATTATCAGGGAAAAAAATAGTAGACCAGCGTTTGAAATTATATATATTAACGAGAGATCAGACAACTGGGATTTAAAAAAACGATTAATAGAGTATCGCTTTTTTCCTGAATTACAAATAGTGGTGTCTGCGGTATTATCGTTTTAAAATCAAGAACACGTGTTTTTTTTTCTTCTTTTTTTTTTTTCTAATACCGTGTAATGCGATCAGCGAGAAGCTCATGCACTCGTCGTTGGTTCATGTCTTAGTTAGTGTCTATGCGAGGGTTGAAAAATCTTTTGCCGATGTGTGTGTATAGGTATCGTACACAAACGGCCAACTAACAAATCGATAGTGCCTCTCTTTTCAGAGAAAATATAACTCCCTCAGCTACATGGGCTGTGTGTGTTTCAATGTGTCGCTGATATTGTATAATGTGATGCACACACTTCAATTATCAAGCTTCAAACTTTGCCGTCTACATTTTTTCCCTCTCTTCTTATTCTCTCGGGCATAATTTAAATGTATATAAATCTTATTTTTTTTTTCATTTTTTTTCGTAACAAGTTGCTTACATGGAAAGTGAACAAATGAGCCGAGTGTCTAGGAGATTATGGTCATATTTTTTTTTTTACGGGTGAATTGGGGTCGCGTTGACAGAAATTTTGATAGTATTTGACCTTATGGAGCACCACAGCAAGTGATAACGTCAATGCGCAGTTTCTTTGATAATATACTCAATTTTTTTTTCTCTCTTCTACCTTTTTTCAATGTCCGAATAAATAAAAATTGGGGAAATTTACTTGGTTCATTCGAATTTTCAAGCAATTTCATTTTGCACTCAATAGAAAATATTATAGGATTATTGGATAAAGACTTGTGTGTTAGATATAATCCATGTGAACTCTTGAAAAACGTTTGTGGTGTAAATTTTTGGTATATTCAGAAGGCTAGTAAGAAGGAAAAAGAGAACATCGATGCCTTTGACATCACCCGGATTCTACTGACTATTAGTATCATCGTCCACCCTCGTATCTCTATCCCATCGTGTGGAATTATAATTCACCCTTTCAGCGCTTTCGACGACTACTGAATCTCATCCTCTATTCCACCCTCTATTTCCTTTTTGATGTGAATAGAAGGGAGGGGGGATGATTCCCGACGTTTTTCTCGAGATAGTAACTTGCGTTTAACCTCAACAATACAGACACAGTTTCAACCTATGTTTGCTCCAATTATTTGCTTTTTCAAGAAAAAAATAAAAAAAAAATCTTCGAAAATTCTCTTCAAAGCCACGCGTTTCTCAAAGATTTCTTTTCTTTCTTGAAAAAATTCCCTCAATGAAACTGAACAGAAGATGATGCTCCCAAGTTTATGATGCTGCTCTGGGGAGGGTGAGACGGAAAAAAAAAAAAAATAAAAAAGAAGACTTTCAATGTGGCCTTAACGGTCTGCGGTGTACTAATATAAAATTCAAAGCGGTAGAGACTGGCACCCTCAATGTTAACGATAGTACCGCCCCGCTGCATCAGTATGCTAATCCGATGATTGGCTATGTTCCAACTTCATTCCATTCAACCACCCCATTGACCCCTCTCACCTATTCTCTTTTTCTTTAAAAAACTTCTTCTCTCTTTTTTTCCTTTCTTTACACATTCTACAGACTATGGAGTTTACATAAAGTATTTCGATGCTTGTAAAATTACCATTAATTCCTAAACGTTTGGGGAAAATTGAGAAAAATTAGTTTCTATATTTAGCAATGAAACTAGCAATAATCAACCGATTTCATCATAATTTCTTTCTTTTTTCCTTTTTTTTAAATTTTATTATTGAGATGTTGAATTTACTTTTAAAGTTGAAAAGGAATAACAAATTGGAATAGTAATTCATTCGATGGATGATGCTATTGTAGATTATGGACCGTAGTAAATGATAATCTATTGGTACAAGGGCCTCAAGCAGCGAATTCAACATAAGCCCATAAACTTGCAATATTGAATACAAATGGATGGGCCACTGGGGGGTGAAAATGAGACCAGAGTTACGAAGGGTTGATGCAGAGACGAGTAGAGAGTTTGGGATGAACTACCCGCTGGGATTTGTGGTTTATAAATGGAAATATATGAGTTTTTGAATTGTCCACACTTTAGATAGGGTCACACGACCAATAGATGGACACTGACCAAAAGATGGACGGTTTCTATTATCGAGGATTTTCATAAATAAATGAATGATTCTTATACTTTTCACGTCAATTCCTGATTATTACATTCATATAGATTTATAAACTATTTATTACATATCGATTGATGGAAATTTAAAATCATACCACTGCAAATATGCAACTGTCCATATATTGGGGGTTCAAGTTATTTTCCAGTTTTTCCTTGATTTTCTTTAATTATTTCTACATTATTCAAGTTTAATTGATTTTTAGTCGATTTACTGTATATTTTTCTGTATATCATTCTTTTCTGCAACTTTTTAACGTGATTTGCCTATTTCATATGAATTAATAAAGTCTAATATTTCCTTAACCGTCCATCTATTGGTCATGTTATCCTAGTGAGAAAATTTTGAAAGCGACACTCACTTTTTCTCTCGTTTTCCTGCCCCCGTGTCTCGGAAGCCTTTGGCAAAAGGATTGTTGTCTATTTTCAATTGTGTTATCTGCAAAAAAAAGGAATAAAAATGAATTATTAATATTATTTTAAAAAATATATATAGTCAAGTTAATTTAAAAATAATTTTTAATACACTCCATTTTGGAAACACGTGTTATTATTTGCTTTCGTAATGGCCTCTAATCTCGGTCATAATTCACATTGATACAGATAGATTTTTTTTAAATTTATTTTTATTTATTTTTTTTTCTTTAAGAACTGAGGATACAAAAGATAATTGAAGGAAACTGCTCTCGCAATGATTAAAGCCAACGAGAATATGTCACATGGTGGTACATAAAAATAATCGAACAGTGAAAGCCTTGTTCGGTTTATAAAATGAATTTAAAAAAAAATAAAAAAAATTCCACGAAATCAAAACGGATGTAGATTAAAAGACACGAATTTTAAGCAATTGCTTTAAATGAAAGTGTCTTTTCATGTGGTTTATATATGTTACAATACATCTGATTACTAAAGATCTATGACTGCATATTTATTGCTCTGATACTTGGATTAGAATAAAGGCTCATGGCGCTTACTGTAACACGATTAATCTTAAGTTGTCAACGTTTATTGTTCAAGTGAACCTATAAGCATAATCCATAATATAGATTTTTTTTATTTATTTATTTTATTTTATCATCAATATTCGTTCAATATTGAGCTTATTGTACTGCAGTCTATAGAAACAGATGAATTTTAATATTCATATCGATGAAAACAAGATGATGATGTCGATAAACATCTAGAGTAGTGATATACTTTATTCAGTCAACAAAGTATATTATTTTCTCATTATAATCATTTAACTCCATGAAGAATAAAAAACAATTGAATTAGTATATATTTATTTGAAGAGGGAGCAGAATAAATTCTAAAGAATTAGTGAAAAATTCTTGTGTACTTCTTTTGAAAACTTTACAAGAAGGCAGTTTAGTTGGAACAAACCTCTTGGAGTAGCTCCAAAGGTGTCTCTGGTAAAACTTTACCCTCCGCTTTTAAAGATCCTTTTCGAACTTCACATTTCTTTTTATTATTTCTCTCTCACTTGCCACTTTGCACTAGCCAACTTTCCTTCTTTACTGTTTGACTTTCCCCTATGGGTCAATATTGAATTCTACTTGGAGCGGCTGAAGAAGAGGGCAAATTTTTTCTTTTTCTCCCTTTTTTTTTAAAAAAAAGAGAGTATGAAGAAAAAAAAATAAAAATAAAATGTAAGTGCTGCTCTCACCTTCTCGTTTTGGTAGGCCGTTACAGCTATGAATTCCGTCTCCTTGAATACGTAACTTCTGAACGTCGAGTACGGCAGTTTAAGTACGTCGTTTGCTCGGACAAGATGAAACCTTGGCTGATACTTGTGCATCGAGTTCAGTATCGTCTGAAAAAATAAAGAAAAAAAAACCATTTATGGGATAAACTGTTTAACACTTTTTCATTCTTTAATTAATTACAAAAACTCTATATTATAAAACTCTGCATTATGTTAGTTTTTTTCCTTTGGATTAATTGTTCTGCAAGAAAAGAAAGATTCTTCTTTTCTTGGGAGATGAAAAGAAAAAAGAAATAATTGGATTAGAGAGGCTGCAGAAGTTTGAGGCGTAAATCATTTACAGACCTCGTGAATTCACCCGAAGATAAGAAAAATAACGAGTCAGATGAATACTAATAAATAAAATATCTCAGTGCCATTTGAATCGAAAAACGTTTGTGGTAGAGGCGGCGACAGCCATGTCGGCATACTATAAAGGCTAAATAATTAGGCCCTAAGTGAGATAGCTCTAATCTACGCGTTTGTCATTAGCCTATCAATGTATACTTCTTCAACTGTATTTCATTTTCTTCTCTCTCCCCTTCTTCAACCTCCTCTCGCTCTTTCCCCTCCCTTCTACACAGCTGCTGACACAATCAACGAAAAAAAAAAAATAGCTGAGCATAATGAATTTTTTTTATTTTTTATTTCCACTAGTGAATAAATTAATTGTAAAAATTAATGAGCTCTTATCAATTATTTGTAATTGTTGAGAAGAATTTAAATCATTCAATGGAATTCACAATTTTCCATGAAATCAATTCGAAGGCTTGAAGAGAGAAATTCAGAATGTATAAATTGAGAAGATAGAAGTTCTCTCGCATATTATAGAGTACACACAGAAGCCGACACGGCTAATGACTCTGTCCGGTGTAATCTGAGGGTGTTATCTGTCCCAGCTACCTGGAGCCCACCTACTTAGAATCACGAGTGAGAAACGTAAACGAGAAACGAAATTGGTGTTTTCACAGACACAAGCATTTCCGTATAAATTTTCCACTGGAATAATTATAATACCTAATTTTATCATTGACAATTGTTAATAGAAATATTGAAAAAGTTATTACACTGAGAAAAAAATAGTGGTAAAAACAATTAAATACTGATGCAAATGGTCCATAGAAAGCATTTTTTTTGAAATTATTGAAAAAGTTGTTGAATTTACTGAATTTACGAGTGTAGTGGAATAACGAGTTAAGTCAATTTTGGTAAAAAATGAGATTTTATCAGAATTTGCTTCAGGATGTATGGACACGTGTCCCACAGAAAGGATTTGGCTAAATATGACCATTTAAGGCCTCATTTTTGAACATGCATAACAGGTTAAGTTCACTTTTCGCAATTTTCAGGAGAAGATTTGAGGTGCGTCGACTTGACTTGAAAACTAATCATACGTGTTAAAGTTAAGTCGACATAACTCAGTCTCTCTTCATTTAGTTTATATTGTGTTATGATCTGCTTAGACGATTTTACTCAATATAAATATATTCTTCGTATACTTCAAATTAATACTCATCGATTATAATAATTATAATCGATAAGTATTCATTTAATATTAGTATTTATTTTATTTGGGGAGTTAAGTCGACATAACTTGAATTTCTTTCCAGACATTTCAAGTTAAGTCGTTGAAATTATAGAAAAAAAAGACTGCCGACAATAATAGCTTTTGAATACCTAAATTGACTGCGGATCAATGACGTTCATCATGAATGTAGCGCATAATCAAGATCACATCATCATTTTACGGTTTTTCGGCTCTCCTGGAAAATTTACTTTTTTCGACTTAACCTCTTATTCCACTACACTCGTGAATTTAATCCATTTAAATGGATTAACTAGTTGAATTGACTAAATTTAGTAAATTCAACAGATTTTTAAATTATTTCAGAAAAATATTTGCCATGGACCAATGGCATCAATATTTGATAGTTTTCACCACTATTTTTTTCTCGTTGTAGCAACATCGAAATATTGATATTATTGATGTTTTGTCGATTTAAAATGAGTTTCCATAATATGGAGCAACAAACAGTTTTCACAGTTCTTCATTGCAACAAGTCGTGTTAAAAACACGTAATTAAATAAATCCATGAATAAATTACACGATTACAAATAAATAAACAGATAAGACAGGAATACAATGACACATAATCCCTAATGGTCCATTAACTTCTCAATTTATATATCAAATAAAATAATTGAATCTGACAATTTTGAATTGTTTATGAGGACAAAATTGTTGCACAAGTGTATCAATCAGTGGCGCCAAACCGAGGACAGTGGCAGTGAATTGAAATATAATCTATACAATAGAGAGCGTTAGAAATGAGGGGTCCTATAGGAAAGAAAAGGCAAGGCAGCAGCAGCAGCACACAGTGAGTATAGAATGTTGTAGGTGGTGAAGGCACCGGTCGTCTACGGAGTTGTATGGTGAGGCGTCCCCGGGTATATCGACCGCCCGAAAAAGGGGTGGATTTTCCGGCTAACACTGGGCTGGTTATGGAGGGTAGAAGAGAGAGAAAGAGAGAGAGAGAGGGTGAGTCAGAAGCAGAAGGCGGAGGCGACATGTTCCGCATTCGATAGTGAGTGAAATACCAAAAGGGGGAAGGAGAGGGAGGAGTGAGAGGATAAAATGAGTGAGTCGTGTGTAGGAGGGAAAGAGAGAGAGAGAGAGTCAATCGACGCCATGACGCACACACACGAGGTCGTCCAACCATTTTTTTTTCAACTAATTCTATTGTATCATCTTCAATATTTTCTTGCTCTTCATCATGATTGCTTCTATTCGTCGTTTAACCTGGAGAATTCAAAATTTTTCTAACAACAAATCAGTAGTGAAGAGGTAAAACGAGATAAGTCTATTTTTTTCTCATTCATTTTTTAAAAAATACCTTAGAAAATAAGCGAGATAGGGCGATTTTGCCCCCAAATTCTTTGGTAACTCTTGAAATTTTCTACCTAAAAAGATGAGTCATATCGCCTTATCTCGCTTAGTTTCCAAGATATTTTCTTGAAAGTGATCACAAGGATAAGTCGATTTATCCTGTTTTACCTCTTCACTACTGATTTATCTGAAAAGCCTGAAGAAGCTCTTAATCAGGAGCGAAATGTCGCGAATTTAAGAAATAAATGTAAAAGTTGACATTTACAATTTATTTTATTTGGTCTAAATATCCTACGAAACCTCAGATTAAAAATCTATAATAATATGGACATGAAAACACACAGCAATAAGGGAAATTTTCAATTTTTAAAGGAAAATCTCCATTAGTATGGAAAAATTTCTATTAAATATTAATTAGAGGGAGGATTAATAAACACAAGTTGCATTAACTGTGAAAAAAAAATTTGAACGGCCGTTACGACTACGATTTTCCTTTTATTTCTTCTTCTTCTTCTTCTTTTTTTTCGTTTGCAAATGAAGAAAGCAGAAGTAGAGTGAAAAGAAAGAAAAGAAAAAGGGGTGTTCACCCTTCCGAAAGAAATTTTAAACGGAAATCAGCCCATTTACATCGTCTGTCACAAAGGCTCTATTCTTTTCTCTCTCTATTTCTCTTTATCTATATATATATATATCTATCTCTCTCTCTTTCATTCGCAACCACTTTCTTGTACTGTGTGATAGGGATGAGTAGAAAATTCTTTTGAGGTAGGTTGAACTAAGCTTTCGATATCAGTTGAATATATATGCAGTATAAAACACAAGTTGAAATTGGTGGGAAATATATAAATAAAATTTAAACAAAAATGGAAATATTTAATTTAAACGATTGCAGAGTGTCAAATTTAACATACAAATTAGTATTCCTCTTTTCTCAATTTAATTAATTCAGTTATAAAATCATTTGCATCACTGGAATATATATTTATCTACTTTGAAGACAGAAGTACTCTGTACTGTATTGGTTCGCATTGAATTCTTTAATGAAAGTACAGGAAAATTCTGTGAGATTCAAGTAAAATTGAAAATACGAGTCAATAAAAGATTTTTTAAATGGGATTAGTAGAATGATAGATACATATCCGGATAATAATAATAATAAAATATAGAATGCAGGAGAGAATATAAGAATAGAATCAAGCCTCATAAATAATTAATTGTGTTTCTCAAGGAATGACGAGGTTCTCTCGCTTTTTTTTTCTTTTTTTCAACCGGAATTATCGCTTCTGCTGACAATGGTAACGTTGATTGAAGGCGATCGAACCACGTTCGCTCTTCTTTTTTAGTTTCTTTTCCCTAGCTTTTTTTCTCTCCTTTCCCTTTCTGTCCTCTGCCTTTTATTCTGGCAAGTCGCGCAAGAGCTCCATTGAAACACTATGGATGACACCCGGAGATCTCGCTTCCGCTTGGTCCGTCTCGACCCAGTAATTTGTCGGCCGCGGGTCAAACGTGAAAAAGGAAAAAAAGCCCAGTCTTCAAACCCCCACAACTCACAGAAAAGCTACCCCTAGTTTTTTTTTCTTCTTTTTTGTGGCTTTGAAAGAAAGATTTTCATTCCGTAATCGTTACACGCTTGTAGAATCCTGAGGAATACAAATCTTTTGAGTTTGAAAGAGGAATTTCAATTAATGAAAAATTTATTGGTAATGAGGCTTCAATTTAATTTCTGAAAGGGGTGTCAAGGTAGAAATTCGGTGATCGAAGAGAGAAAATAGGGGAAAAGGGACGTTGGAATGAAACTGTTGGAGATACATTTTTTTTGATGATTCCATTGAAAAGCTGAGGAAATTTTAGGCGGAAAACAAGTGCCAGAATTAATTTTTTTGAATTTTTTGAGAATTCGATTTTTTTGGTCAAGATTTGAAGGGTCTACCTTTCCGTTTTTGGAAAAATCACTTTTTTCGAAATATCTCCGGTTTTATTGGTTCTAGCGTGAAAATTTCAAATGGAGGTAAAAGGTGAGATCATTTGCCATCGATTTAAGGGGTTTTCAATTGAAAAATATCGATTTTGAAGGTATTTAAGAGCACCTTCGTAAAAATCAGTTTTTTCCCCATAACTATCTTAAGATCGATTTTTTAAAATTAAAAACCCCATAAATCGATTGCAAATGATCTCACCTTTCACCTCCATTCGGAATTTTTACGCTACGACCAATAGAACTAGACATATTTCCAAAAACCAGAATTTTTCCAAAAATGGAAAGGGGGACCCCTTCAAATCTTGACCAAAAAGATCGAATTTTTAAAAAATTGCAAAAATTATTTTTGACACATGTTTTCCTCCGCAAATTTCCTCAGCTTTTCAATGGAATGATGAAAAAAAACCTATCTCCAATATTTTGATAAATTTCAAGTGTTTTTCATAATATAGACATCAAATTTCAAATGTATCCATTTTATCCCTTACGCCCATTTTACCCCACCTTCCCCTATCTGCAGAGAATATCAGTATTTTTCAGTGTTATTGTCGAGCTCGTAAATCTGCTGTTACTCGCAAAAAAAGAAGAAATAATAAAAATGAAAAGGAAAAATAAGAGCATTAATTTATTCTCCCCAATTTATGTCCTCCAAGTGTCTCAGATTGTATGGCAAAGAAGAAAAATATATAGATGAGTCTATTTTCTTGTATGATACAGATTTATCTATTCGAGCGTCCCCGTGAGATAACCTTTGCCACTGACTCGCTTCGTCACAATTCGTCTCGTTCAGTCACGCTTCAACGCATCTTTTTCCTTCTTTCGCCCTACTCGAGAGTCGTAATTATTCAGAGTATCCTCACTATCAGGGTAATCACCATGGAGGGCAAAAATTCCACAAATAGGGAGAAAAAAAAAAAATATGTAACAATAAGAAAATTCAAGTTGTTTCTTGTGGTTAGGGGTATTTAAGCTTGTAAAGCTTCAAAAATAAGAGACAAGTTTAACTTTGGACATGTGTTTTGAGTTGAGAATATTCGAGCTTACAGTCAATCTCTTTGATTGGAAATTCGGAGAAAGTGCAGTGGAACAAACATTATAATGAAACGGCATGAAATGGATTCACTGTAATAACAAGTGTTTGAAATTAAGATATTTTTTTAGACATTTTTGAAACAATTTGGGAATGCTGTTATTAATGAATGGCAATTTTGAGATATTTTCTTGATTTTAGGATATTTTTCTTCCAACTGATATCATTAAATAAAATACTTGTTTTTACAGTGTTTTTATCAAATATTCTCACTGATTTTACTGATAAAATGTTTTTATTTCATTTCTCATGTCGTTTTTACTCCAAATTTTTTTTTCCACGTATCCATAAAAATCACAACAATTTTCCTGCTCATTGTTTGTCGTTATTATTATTATTATTTTATGTATAAAAATGATATCAAGTTGAATTCCCAGTTGGATTAGCATCCATACGCTTGGATTCGATGGAATTCTCCCATGAGACTTCTAATATACGTGTAGAGGATCAGAAGAGGGAAAAATGAGCTTCACTATAGATATATATATATGTAGAAGCGAAAAGAGAGGGAGGAGGAAAGGAATATGCATCGGTAGTGGGAGGAAAAATTGGTTAGCAGTTATTTGCTTTGGAACGAGTGTTGTGTGTGTGATCAAACGACATCAGAGGTGCCGCCACGCAAACTCCACTAATGGACATGAACGAACAGGCAACAGTGAAATAAAAAGGAAAAAAATAAAAGAAAGAAAAACCGTTTGAGCGACAGATAAGAGAGTGAGAGAGGAGCACAGTGGGAAAAAAGGATTCACACACACACACACACACATCCTTTTAAATGTTTGTTGCTTTTAATGTTTTAGGACCTCTATTTAACCAACTTACTCAACTGCCTCTGTAAGAGTGAAGATCAGCCGCTTTTATTTGTACACGTTTAAACCATACGGTAGAAAATTTGTTCAAGTTTAAAAGATAAACTGGTGATTATATAAATTTGATCAACCATTTTGCTGAGGATTAATTAATTATTCATATATATAGATATGTATATATATTCTCGTTATATTGAGGAATGATATGATCATTTTCGCAGCTTACACAGAAGAAAATGTTTTCTTAATTTAAAAATGTGCAGTGACTCAATTTAAGTGAGAAAAGTCACTTAATTTAAGTGAGAAAAGTCACTTGATTTAAGTGAGAAAACGCACTTGATTTAAGTGAGTTTTACTTTCTTAAATTAAGAAAGAAAAAGTTACTTGATTTAAGTGAGAGAAGTCACTTAATTTAAGTGACTTTTACGGTCTTAAGTTAAGAAAAAAAAAGTCCCTTGATTTAAGTGAGGAAAGTCGCTTAATTTAAGTGAGTTTTACTTTCTTAAATTAAGAAAGAAAAAGTCACTTGATTTAAGTGAGAAAAGTCACTTAATTTAAGTGAGAAAAGTCACTTGATTTAAGTGAGAAAAGTCACTTGATTTAAGTGAGAAATTTCACTTGATTTAAGTGAGAAAAGTCACTTAATTTAAGCGACTTTTACTTTCTTAAATTAAGAAAGAAAAAGTTACTTGATTTAAGTGAGAAAAGTCACTTAATTTAAGTGACTTTTACTGTCTTAAATTAAAAAAGAAAAAGTCACTTAATTCAAGTGACTTTTACTGTCTTAAATTAAGAGAAAAAAAAGTCCCTTGATTTAAGAAAGAAAAAGTCACTTAATTTAAGTGACTTTTACTGTCTTAAATTGAGAAAGAAAAAGTCACTTGATTTAAGTGAGAAAAGTCGCTTAATTTAAGTGACCTGCACATTCTTAAATTAAGAAAACATTTTTCTCTGTGTACTACTCTGATAATTTTAGGGTTCTCTGTAATTTCATTCAATTAGTTATATTTTTGGCGAATCTAGTTGGACATCTTTTGGCAGTTGACTCACCAAAAATAGATGCAATTGGCTAAATATCATCGAGATTTTCATCATGAACCAACCGGAAGGACTCTTATTTTTATTTCTATTTTTTAGTTATTCTTCCTTTATTTTTTTTAGTTTATTTTTTTCTTTTTACGACTCATCCATGCAAATATATTATAAAGAACGTGTATTAGTAACGTAAAACAGATGTCGTGGGCGCCACCATTCGTGTCAACGCATCCGTTGACGCCACCTCGTTTCCGTCATTTCCATTTGCTTCATCGACGTGTGCCAGAAATTTTTGCACTACACCGTGTCATTCAATTTTAACGGAAAAAAAGGATGAATATATAAGAAACAAAAAACAATTCAGAAACTTTGTCTTGACATAACGAGTTAGGTGAGGACAATGCAGAGGTGCTAGTCGTCTCTCATGGAATCAATAGAGCTCCCAGACTACTTAACCCACAGACGTGCAAAAATGAAGAGTAGTCAACGTGCTTTCCTGGTTTTCCGCACATTTTCAAAGACAAAAAAACTTTTTTTAATAAATTCCATATCAAGCAAATAAATTTTTTTTTTTCAGCACCAGAAATAAAATGAAATTTCCTTGATTCATAGAAAGAAAGGAAGAAGAAAAAAAGGCATTTTTCTCTGGAAAGAAGCTTGATGTTTGTTGTTTCTACAATACCGCAAATTGAAAAGCCTGAAAATCCAAGAAAGCAACAGGAATTCCATGTACTTGGTATGTCAGTGGCGCCATACCATAAAAAAGGGCTAGAAAGTGGATTAAAGGGTGGAAGAGAGTATGGCTTGGCCGCAAAAGAATGAATAACCAAGAGAAAAAAAAAGTAAAAAAAAAGAAAGGGCAAAAAGACATTCTCTACACAGACTATATAAGATTATATAAAAAAAAAAATGAAAAAAAAAGGGACAGAATAAGTCGGTCTTGCGTCGGTGGATGCAGCGCGACGGCTAAATCGCGAGAAAAGAGTAGTCTCATTATGTTTTGGTAATTAGCCGAATCAAACGGGTGTTTTCAATTTACTCAAAGGCACCGCTTATATGCGCCAAGTTAGTCTTTATGTGCTAACTTCCTGGGGCGCCTCTCTTTTTCCTTAAAAAACTTGTAGAATATGTCAGAAGAAAAGGAGAGCTGAGTCTTTCTCTGAAATTCAGAGGAATGGCTAATGTTTTTTTTTCATCTCTTTTCACCTTTTGGTAAAAAAAAGAGAAGCTATACGATATTTTTTTCTGCAATTTTCCGTTTTCTCTATAATATTGTTCATAATTGTTCAAAACATCGAGTAATGATGAACACTTATTTCCAAAGATTCTCAATATTTTTGTGAAAATCGCTTCTTCTTCAATTTAAAGTTTGAATAAAAAGCTCTGGTTGTACCATAATAATTCAATGATTTCCCCCCCCCCCCCCCCTCTTTTGAGAATATTCCAGTACAAAAGAGAGTAAGTGAGAGACAAAGAATCCAATCCAATCAGAATTTTCAAGTATCGTCACCCGGAGGTGGCTCTGATATAAATTATGATTGGTAGAATTGATCGAACGAATGAATTTAAGTGGCCCGGTCAACCAGGGCGGGTTGATTTTAGAACACCAGCCATAGAGAGATATATAAACGGACGTGCGGCGAGTGGTATTGCACTAAGCAGGAAGCCGTCCCGCCGTGACAGAACACCATTCACCATCCCTCCTTGTGCCATTTCAACACATTTTATCATATCAATTCATTTTTAGAGTCTAAACTATGGACAGCAGCATTCCAGTACAAATTCTCCAATTATTAATATTTGCAGTGATTAGATTGAGGAAATCCAAATGATGTAGAAAAAAAGAAATATTAATGCAAAAAAGATAGTAATTAAAAAATAAAAGAGGATGAGTGCGAGTGCACACGAGAAATAGGCGCGGTTGAACGATAAAATTCCAATAAATATAAGAAAACTCAACAGGGTGGTCCACGGTTTGCTCTAAGCATCTTTTTACACCCAATTATTACTAAGCACCGACTCAGTCACCATAAAACAGTTCCACCAAAATAAACATAAAAATATGTTTGACAAAAAAAAAATAAAAAAAAAATAAAGAAGAAAAATAATTGAAAAAGAAGAACCTTCAGGAACTCTTCTTCTTCTTCTTTTTTTTTATTCTTCTTATTTCTTCATCATCTTGAGAGCCAGGCAATGGTTAGCTATAACGTGTTTGCCATTTAGCCACACAGTTTATCTCTTTCTCTTTTCTCTCAAGAATACTATGGGATACAAGAAACAAAGCACAGGAGCAAGTCAGAGCGAGAGAAAGAAAAGGAGACTGAATGAAGAGGAAATAAAAATAAAAAATAAAAAAAAGATAGAGATGGGGAATTGGCTTGGTAGGCCCCGATATAATGTAGCCAGCTGTAGACAGCGGTAATCATATGTTTGTTTAACCTCCGAAACCTCTCATCCAAGTTGGCTCTTTCTTTCCCTCCCCCCCCCTCCCTCCCCTTTTTGATTTTCTTTCTCACTCGCCCACCCTGAAGATTCTACCATGATGGGCCACCCCGAGCAAATCTAACCATCGTCAACCAAGATGTAACCCATATTGTATTCCCTGTCCTCCTCCAACCTTTTTTCCTACCTATATATATATATTTTTTATTTTTTATGTGATGATGGATGAGCTCTAGGATCCACGTTCCAGTTTCTCTCCAGTTAACCAGTAAGCCTCGGGAATTTAACGCGTTTTAAACACCCATAAAACCCCATCATATTTCTATTGTTAAAGGCCAGTGTGATTCCAGTCAATATAAAAGGGAGCTAAAAAAAACAAAAATTGGTCCTTTTTTTGCCTTTTTTTCTTGAATGGTTCTAGAAAATATCATGAAAAAAAGTTTTATGCAGATAATGATTTCAAATGATTTCTCATCAATGATTTCATATCCACTCAGGAACTCAAGGGAAAATTTTCATGGATGAATTTCGAGACCAGTTATTGCCTTTACCTTCAACAGATTGAATCCAGTCTTTGGCCAGAGTGTCTCGCCATTCGGCCAAGGCGGAGCACCACCTTGGCGCCATGTCGCGGGGGGTCTCTAAGGTATAGGCCAGGACCGAAAGGCAGAGAGGCTGAATGAGAGACGATTCGTGGTTATAAGACACAGAAAGGAAGAAAGAGAGAGAGAGAAAGAAAAAATTTTAATGCATTATATATACGAGAGACCAGAGAGACGGGTGCTCCCTTCGGAGTCCACTGTGGCACGCACGCTTCCACGCTTATTAACATCCAAGTAGGAAGGCAAAACACATATATACACACACATACTCATACACACCCGTAGAAACGTAAACTAGAAGGTGTGCCGGTTAGTGAAGATTTGTGATTTAGATGAGGTCCTCCCTTTGGGCCTTATAGCCCTAGAGGCATCGTCATCTTCTGCCAAAAAAAAAAAAATAACCTGGAAGCTCGATGGTTGTAAAGGCAAGAAGAGGGGGGATTGAGCCTTTGTTTCAAGGACCCCGGGCCTCTCCTCCTGTCCCAGGTAACGAGGACTTGTCCTTCGGGATTCTTCCATTCGAATTGATTCGTCCTGCCAAGGCAGCCCCGAAGACTCTTCTTATCTCGATTTTGTGATCTAAGAAGCGAATCGAATCGATGAGCATTTTTTACTCTTCATTTCCTCCTTTTTTTTTGTTTCTTGCTTGTCAAGTGGGAGGAGGGTTAAATTATATGTCCATGTATTCAATGGTGCAAGGGACAAAGCACGAAAAAGGGCAGGTGAAATTCAATATTACACTATCTGTAGTTTTTTTTCTTGAAAAACATTGTTTCTTGCTTTTTATCAAAAATTGGAATTATGGAAATTATTTGCATGGATGATAGATTTAATTGGTAGTTTGCTACCAATTGACGCACCTCAATGAGCATTAATAACATCTCGAAGGAGATACATGAGAATCCTTTGGAACACGTGGATAGAACCTAGACATTACACATGGATAAGCTTTCTTTGATACCTGCCGACTCACAATAATCCATTTTTTTTTTCATTCTTGCCATACTCTCTAATATGTACTAGTTTTCCTGTACATTATTCAATAAACTCTCCATCATATTAAAATTAAATTAAGTGAAGCATTAACATATCAATTGATTTAACCACTCTCTACATGAACGATGAGTATCCCTTTTCCCATGTGTGTGTGAGAAAATCGAGAAAGGGGGACTTTGGACGGTGTCGATATACGTGACTGTTGAAGATACGTCTCCACATTTTGTACGTGAATGCACGCACTCGTTACGCGCGTTAAAATCCTTCGTATATGTGGTTCACTCTTCTTCTCTCTTTCTCTCCACCTCGTTTTTTCTTGTGTTCTGGATCTTGTGAGATACATATACCTTGAATTACACGTATGAAAACATGAGTAGAGGAGGAAGAAGAGAAGAAGGAAGGCCGGGGAGATTGAGACGTCTCCTCGCGCCTTTGGTGGTGCGCGTGAAGGTATGTCGAACAGCTTCACTTCCTTCAGTATCCTTTTCACAAAGTTCGGAGTGTGCGTAATTCGAAGATATTTGATTCCAAAATTCACTTGGCTACAAGACCCGAATTCTCTTCATTTATTCCTTCATACATGTATGGAATGTGTGTTGAGCTTCAAAATTTCGATTTGCACTTAAGTTGATGGATGACATATATATATTTTGAAATAATGATTTTTTGCAATGACAAATGTTTAAGAAGTAGATTTGTTGGGTAAAATTGATTAATATGATGGGGAGATGATGCTTCTGATAGATTTATAACACTTGGTGATCCTTTTCATTCGGCTGCTCACTCATAGCCTTACACACAGAATGCACTGAGTTAGGTTTTTGCCATGCAGTGAACAACCTGAAATTACATCGATCCACGAGGCGATGAAACTTGGATTATTTTCATCACGCAAGAAGACTGACGAGGAATCGCATTTGTGTATGTATCTGTGCACTCTACATTATATATAAATATCTATATATATGTATGTATATATACACACTCATATGAGATAGTTTGGCTTGCTTTCATGTGGGCGTATGTTTTTTGTATGTTTGCACAAGTGTATTCTGAAGGGACCACTTATTCACACGGCAACACGCTCTCAAGAAGGTGCGAAGGTTAAATTATAGGTTTGGAAGCGTCTTGAGAATGGGAGGACACGGGACTTTGGGTATATCGCTTGAGGAGATTCGAATTATGGGTTTAAAAAAGCAGAAGTGAGACGAAATGAAGAGAGGGTGAGAAAGATAGAGGAATTAAATAAAATTGTGAAGATAGAAAGGAAGAGAGAGAGAGAGAAATGAAGGGCTTGAGGTCATAGGAGACAAGTTCTACGTCAAAATACCATTCAAATCGAGGAGCACAACAATTTTCCCTAAAATTAATGACCCGACCTGGCGCCACAGAGCCCCTGTCCATTCGTCAATGACCCTCTTCTCTCTTTCTCTCTATCTCTCTCCTTTTTCTTTTCGAACTTCAACTTTTTTCGTTTCCCCATTTATCGTTAAATTTTACTGATCAATTATCGTGTCAAACTCACATTCATCAACTTGTAATTACATACACTTTTAAACGCATTTATCTTCATATTTTTTTTTTACCCTCAAAATGTCCCTGTGAAATTCACATTTCAGAATATCAAAAACAAATGAGACTCGATACTCTAAATGAGAACTAATGAATTATTACTAGACTTTTAGAAACGTTTTTGGAGAATTTCACTGGAAAAATCAATGAAGTTTAATTTCACACAAGTATAGCATTCAAAAGTGCTGAAAATTTGTTACTGAAAAATACGAGACATTTCGTTCAATTACATAAAATTTCCCTTCTGAGACTCTGTGTCTACTGATACGTAATTCCACAAGAGATTTCACGAGTGTAATGGAATAACAGGTTAAGTCAATTTTTGTAAAAAATGAGATTTTATCAGAATTTGTTTCAGGATGTATAGACACGTGTCCCACAGAAAGGATTTGGCTAAATATGACCATTTAAGGCCTCATTTTTGTACATGCATAACAGGTTAAGTTCGTTTTTCGCAATTTTCAGGAGAAGATTTGAGGTATGTCGACTTAACTCGAAAAATAATCATACGTGTCAAAGTTAAGTCGAGATAACTCAGTCTCTCATCATTTAGTTTATATTGTGTTATGATCTGCTCAGACGATCTTACTCAATATAAATATATTCTTCGTATACTTCAAATGAATACTCATCGATTATAATAATTATAATCGATAAGTATTCATTTAATATTAGTATTTATTTTATTTGGAGAGTCAAGTCGACATAACTTGAATTTCATTCCAGACATTTCAAGTTAAGTCGTTGAAATTATAGAAAAAAAAGACTGCCGACAATGATAGCTTTTGAATATCTAAATTGACTGCAAATCAATGACGTTCATCATGAATGTAGCGCATAATCAAGATCGCATCATCATTTTACGGTTTTTCGGCTCTCCTGGAAAATTCACTTTTTTCGACTTAACCTGTTATTCCACTGCACTCGTGATTTGTAATATTACATTCATCCATCTATCTATTCTCATTCTCTAATGGTAATAAAAAATGATCAATATGTTTGTGACTTTATTGTGAGGAGCACCAAAAGACATATTATAGAAATAATGTACGCATGAGTAATGAAGCAGCCTATCGAGTTTTCTACCTGCAACAAATGGAAATTATGGTTCAACGCTGAAACTGTATATAGCAGAAGAGGGAAAAATTACTACACAGCACTTGTTGGGGTCTATAACGTTGGAACACAAAACTACATGTTAGTTGGAGACATAGAAACAACAATATATATTCTACACTAGCTACTCGTGAATCTATATAACAACACAACTCCCCTCCTGTTGTGTACCTCACCATTTATTTTCACATATATGTAAACTGTTGGTATGTACTTGTGAAAGACTCCTTGCGTATGTCGTCTATTTCTTTGTCGTCATGCGGACATTTCGATGTCACTCGTCCGCGCGAAACGTATCGTAACACATATATATATATATGTATATGTGAGTGCTTGTGAAGGCAGTCACGCAAGGAAAACTAAGAACCGGAATATGGGACAGTCTCTCTTCAAAGGAAACACGTCAAATCATGAGTTTGTCTCGATAATGAATAAATTTTTCAATAACTTATGAAAAAAATTGTCATATTTTATATCAAACACGAATATTCTCAAAGTTAGACGTTTCAATCAAGATTATTTTAATGTCTTCAATAAATTTACGTAGTTAATATTATTTTTTTTCATTGTTCTTCAACATTTAGAACGGATATAGAACCACTAATTTACGTACTTATAGAAAACACAGACATGATTGGTCATTCGTGTCAGTAAATGGAGTTTTATCAATTTTCTTTGCCATTTACTGCTGTATTCTTGAAACATTAAATAACACAAGGCAAACAAATTACGTAAGTTTTAAATTTAAAAAAGTTCATCTTCAAGCAGCAGTGCAGTAAAATGAGATAGTTTTTTTCGGTTTCACAAAAGCAATCGTTGTAACGGTTTTTTAAAATGTCATGCCCGTTTAGTTCAACCGAATGATCTCAAGTTAACTTAGGAAGGATCCAATGGTCTTGTTAGCATCACGCTTCATTTATCCTCGTAGACTTCTTTTTTTCCTTCCATGTTCATCAGAATTTCATCTTCTCTCTCAAAATGTTTATAAAAAATTTAAACAATTAGACTGTTTATTCCTATTTATAAATCATTTAATGCTGCATTAATTTTCAGAAAGAGAGGAACTAAAATTCTCTGTTAAACAAATTTTACTTCTACAATATAGAAAAATGACAAAATTCTATAAAGCAAAATAAAGCAAAATTTTGTTTCGCTATTTTTTTTTCTTTTTTTTTCATTTCACGGCAAATCAAATCAATGATCAAATCGAGTAGGCGTTGATGCCCGAGGCTTTTAAAAATCAAACAAAATAGAAACATCAGAGTACGAGGCTGAAAATGAGAGTGATTTTAGCTTTGTACATAGAGGCACACACAGAGACAGAGTAGACAGAGTCCACTGTACGATTTAATTATTCGATACAAATAGTCAGTACTTTTCGAAAGGTGTGATTCAACTCGGCGAAATGTGTTTACTCGCGTTAACGCCATTTCGAGCGACGTGAACTAACACAAACTTTAAACATCTATTTATGTACATGAAAAGTCATATCAATGTCATTAAAAAAGCATGAATACATATATACATATATAGTGCTCCTATGTATATAGAAAAGAGTGGGGCAAAATGGATCTCCAGGGTAAAATGATTGAGGATTTTTTTTCGAAGTGAAGAACTTTGTAGAAAAATCTGAAAAAATTTGAGAAGATGCTACAATATATCAAAATTTTTTGTGAATTTTTTCAATTTTTTTTGGAGACTCCTTCACCCTCAAAAAAAATCCCGAATCAATTAATCATACAGGTCCATTTTGCCCCGGTCTTTTCTGTATATAGATTTCATTGTTGGACTCTTTTACTCTGTATTGAAGATAATAATTAACTCATATGGTCCATTTCTACTTGTAAACCTCCACTACTTTTCAAGTAGCTTTACACATGCGTAGAATGCGCCATCTCACATTAACGTACTGTTCCAATAACATTCAGGCATACTCTTGACTTGCACGCATTCTCGCATGAATAAGTGGTGAATATCGGAACTCTATGCACCCCCTACAGGCCAATATAGTCAACTGTTTAACGCGGTTATTCGTAAAAAAATTACTGAGCGGTTAAGTATTCTCCCGGAAAATTGCTCGTTACTATTACCAAATGAAATAATTAAACACTCAAGTTGTTATCTCCATTCTTTTAAATTGTCTCTTTTTTTTCATTTTTATTTTATTTTCTTCACTCATGATTCTATGTTTCAAGAGTTGCGTTAATAAGATTTTTGCAGAATTTTGTGGGTTGCATTAATTGAATTTTACGAAAACGCGTGCAATACTTTGGACAAATGTATAATAATGTATTTATCCCCGGTTTGTCTGTTGTGAATGAAGAAAAAAAAAAAAAAAAGATAAAGAGTGTTGGTGATCGTTGCGCGACTACACACAGCCTTATGCGCATTTTATGCGGTAGAAGCCAGTAAAGGAGAGGGGAATGACGACCGCCTCCGAGAAACGCCCTTTGGCTTTCCCCCCTTCGCGTATTCGCCGAGTACTAAAGTTGTATTTACCAGCGTAGATGTGAACTATTCGGACATTTAGATACATGTATATGTGAATTCGTTTTTTTTTCTTTTTTTTTTGTGAGTGTAAATCAGAGACAATTTGAAAACTAAAAGAGAACAAAATACGTGCTATATTAAATTCTACCAGGATACAATCACGATCAATTTTCGATTAAAAGTAAATTTTTATTTTCAATTTTCTATTGAATAAAAATAAAGGAAAACGTAAAAAATTGAGTAAAAAAAAAATGAGAGAAAAAAAAAATACGTACAAATACAAATGTACATGGGAAATTGTAGAGTGCGGTTGTCATCCCAATTTTTCCATCGAATTGGAGTCCACTCGTTTAACCACTTTACCGCAGCATCAAAAAAACGTATCACCACAAAATTCAATTTCACAATAACAATTTTCTGTTTTTAATTTTAACACTAAAAGTGCATTTCATCGATGTCAATACAACTTTTATAATACTTGCAAAACTTTAAATTTGTGGTTTAAAGAAGAAGAAGAATAAGAAGAAGTATGTAAGGTGATATACCTTAAAATTCATTATTTATTGAGATTGGAACCACTGGAATCCATCACTTTCTCTTATTTTCTTCTCTTTGAAGATATATACAACACTTTATCAACCCTCCCTTACGTAAAAATCGTTTCACATAAACACGCACAGCCCAACTTCAGCCCCTCTATACACCAATGCGCAATAATGTTTCTATGTTTGGGAGGGCTATATCCTTGTACTTATAGATGTCGAGGGATGTGGTAGGATCAGAGGATATCAGAGTGCTTCTGTTCTGAATTGGACAGCTCAGGAGTAAAAGATAGATTGTTGGGGATCGTCTTACAAAACTGTTCGATTCTATTAAACTAAAATTTCTGTGGTAAAAATCTCATCCCCCTCAACTGTAAGGGAGAGAAACCCCTAAAAGAGATTTTAGGCCTCAAGAATCAGTCATTTCTCTTTCTCATTCGACAAAGTCCATTTCATTTCTCTCTATCTATAAGATTACTTACGGAAGAGTATCAAGAAAAAAATAAATAAATATAATTCACTCGGTGAAAAGGAAAAGAGTCAACGAGCTGAGAAAAATTCCATGTAAACACTTTATGTAATGTACATCTGTCTCAACATTTATGAAGACTAAAAGAGCAAAAAAAAAAGGAGTACGATAGACTGACAACTTATAGTATTATAATAGAATAATAGAAATACATTGATTTTCAACGTAAATAAAAGAAGATATTGATGAATAATATGAAGTATATGAATTTTTTAACGAGCCACATTTATTATGAATATAGTAAATTTCGGTATCCTTTGATCATTCAATTAGAACGAGAAGAAGATACAACCATAGCGTATTAATTAGTCGATAAACACGTATACACAGATATATATTCAAATATATACAACATCTATATATTTATGTCTGTGGGTAAAATCCCCTAAAGCTCTGTTTTATGTTCCTTTAGCAGTATATACTATATATAATATAACATTGCGACGGCACAATCTCGGTTTGGATCAAAGCCGCATTGAGTCAGAGAAAATTTTCATTTATATACGAATTTTAGTGTTCCTCAAAATTTCATAGGTATCAAGATTTATTGACTTTTGCACAATTTGTTTTTTTTTTTTTTTTTTTCATTCTCTTTAGTTATAATACTGAGCAAAAACATTTTTAAATGATTAACGAGGATCGCAGCGGCAGTTGCTGAGCGAGGCGTTAAAGGAGATAACGGTTTGACAGGCCGTTGGGTCACCACGTCCGGAACTCGTTTCAACTAATCACCACCTCTTACTATCTTTCTTCAATTTTTTTTTTGTTACACTCTGGATTCTTTAATCCTAATTTTTCTCCTTCCATTCTAGGGCAGTCAACAAAATGAAGAATCTGCTTCAGTTCATCATTGTTGTCATTGAATATGGGATGAATATTTACTAATTAAAAGTGTAGACTCATTGGATTATTTCAAATAATCATAAAATTTCAAAAGTAAGGATGATAATCCTGTAGAATGAGTCTTAAGTCCTTTTCATGATACAATCGTATTAATTAAAACGTTAAAACTGTCAAACGTGTAATATTGTTGTTTTGTGTCAATTCATTTATTTTGTCAATTTATGTATTAATTTATTAAAATAGTGTTTTGTTCAATCGTATATAAAAGCAATAGGTCAAACAATGAAGACTGATATAGTGCAACAGAACTGTTCTTTAATTTTAATTGTAATATCATGACAATTCACGAGTGTAGTGGAATAACAGGTTAAGTCAATTTTGGTAAAAAATGAGATTTCATCAGAATTTGCTTCAGGATGTATGGGCACGTGTCCCACCGAGAGGATTTGGCTGAATATGACCATTTAAGGCCTCATTTTTGAACATGCATAACAGGTTAAGTTCGCTTTTCGCAATTTTCGGAAAAAGATTTGAGGTATGTCGACTTGACTTGAAAAATAATCATACGTGTCAAAGTTAAGTCGACATAACTCAGTCTCTTTTCATTCAGTTTATATTGTATTATGATCTGCTTAGACGATTTTACTCAATATAAATATATTCTTCGTATACTTCAAATAAATACTCATCGATTATAATAATGATAATCGATAAGTATTCATTTAATATTAGTATTTATTTTATTTGGGGAGTTGAGTCGACATAACTTGAATTTCTTTCCAGACATTTCAAGTTAAGTCGTTGAAATTATAGAAAAAAAAGACTGCCGACAATAATAGCTTTTGAATATCTAAATTGACTGCGGATCAATGACGTTCATCATGAATGTAGCGCATAATCAAGATCGCATCATCATTTTACGGTTTTTCGGCTCTCCTGGAAAATTTACTTTTTTCGACTTAACTTGTTATTCCACTACACTCGTGAATTTACATTTATCTAAAGAGCCTGAAGAAGCTTCTAATCAGAAGCGAAACGTCGCGATTTTAGGAAATAAATGTGAAGATTCTACTATTTATTCTTCTGTCCAATATCCCAATAACCTCAAAATTTAATATTCATCATTCTAGACGACAACAAAATTAAAAGTTAACACTCACGTAATATTGTAATTTTCTCTATTATAACGATCCCAGTGTCGAACACACAGATTTTCTTCCAACCCTGTTCATCGCTAGCTAAACGTAAATTACCCCCATATGAAAAACAATCCATATCTCGTTTCGCTCCAACTTCCATAATAGTCATTCAATTTTCATCACATGCCCCATTCACTATCTATTTCTGTTGAATACTGGTGTTCAAACCGATGATGTCTTGATAGGGCAAACTCATCATTAATCGCACTTTTAGTCTTCCATAGCGTGCTGTGTGTAAGCTACCTATACTTTACTCGTATTTATCTCCTTTTTGTACCTCTGTCTCTTCTACTCTTCCTCTGTGTGTTCATATGTATTTTCAATATTATAATACCGATGTGTTGGTATAGTTGAGAACTCACGCAAGCCACTACACAAAAAGAGATAATCGCAACTCTACTGTTGCTCCATAATGATTATCTTTATATATAGTTATTGACTATCCGATTAGTTTTTATATCGATGCTCTCAAGATCTTTATTACAGATTGAATTTGTTTGAACTAATTTCATTTGAGTTTATAATTTGATTGCAGAAGAGATTTCCTTTTTTTTGTCCTTTTCTTTTGGGGAAAAATTGATATTAATGATGCTAAATTACGGACAGGTAGAAAATGGGGAAAATAAGGATAAAATAAGTCTGTCCCATGTCAAGTGAAAACTTTTAAAATGTCAAGTAAAAATCTTGGGAGTCAAATCTTCGTCAAAAACCTCGACATTGTGTCCAGCCCCCTCTCATTCGAGTTAGGAAAAACCAAAAGGTCAAGTATTTTTTACGTGACTTTTCAAGAAGTTAAGAGGACAAAAGAAAAACAATGCTAATGGAAAATTATGGATGGAAGCCTGAGATGAAAAGTTCAACTAAGGGCAGGGTCAATTCTGGTATTTCCCACAGGAAAAGAATTGAAGTTGAAAAAAGAGAGCAACTCTCACAAAGTGTTAATTCTCGGAGGATGTGGGAAGTGAGTGGCGCCTCAGTTGTAGATGTATACCTGAGAGTTTACCAGAAGCTACTCTGCCGCCACCACCACCACCACCGCCACCTTTATCATCATACTACCGTCACCACAGAGGTGAACATTTTAAACGGAAGCAGCTGTTGTACACCTTCGTGTCTCATCCTTCATTATGCTCCAGTCGATGCACTCACAGTGGGATCAAGAGTGTGTTCACCTTTACCTTTAAAGGCGTCGGCATTTTTTCCTTTATTGAAACTTCCTCAAAGTGATGTTTGTCGTCCTCAAGGTACCCATCGTTACTCATGTGTTTGGTATCTCAAGAGCTTCTTTGAAATTCGGACCGAAAATTAACTAATAGAGAGAGACCGCGAGTCCAAAGAAAAACAATGGGAAAAAATCTCTGTTCTTCCGGGATTCTTCATTTTAAATAACACAAATCTGCACCACTTTGCACACAAACATATCTCTAATTTTCATCCAAATTACAAAGACTCAAGTACTTTTATCTACTACAATGAGGGAAAGGAGTCAAGTCTTCTAAATGCCTCTGGGGAAATTCCCAAACACTTCCAAAAAAAAGGGAAAAAAGAAAAGAAGAGAAAAAAAAACACTTGGATGGATAAGCATCGAGAATCTGAGATAAATAGGTAGGTAAGAGTACTAGCTTAATGCCTGACGGTCTCGTAATAAAGAAACAGAAAGGACACACAAGCGCCTTAGCAGGAGCCAGCAGCAGCAGCCAGGTGAAGGGGGAAAGCCGCCCTCCGTCTTTATTAGCTAGCTCTCATGTTAAAAGGGTTTTTGGGAATATTTTCTAGGCTTGTGAACAAACTGGATATCATGAAGATTGAGTGTCTTGAAAGTACTCTTTGGAGAGCAAAAGCTTTCCCTTTTCATACGTAATATATTTCTTAATACCATACTATATATATATGTGAAGCATATCAAAACTGGTCATATTATCGTTCACCGAATAAACGAATAAACGAGGCATGTAGAAGAAGAAGAAAAGGAGAGAAGGAATGAGCTTAGAACAGAAAAAAGGAGAGCAGCTCTTCCTCGCTCTCTACAAGCCCATGACAGATGGGGTAAAATAAAAATAAAAAATAAAAAAATGAAATGAATGTAGGAGATAGCTATGGAGAGATTGAGTGAGTGAGCAGGACACGAATAAAGACGACAAGAGAACACGGAGACGGAGAGTATAAAAAATTGTAGGACGAAAAAAATTGAAAAAAAAAAAAAAAAAGAAGGAAACAGGAGAGGAGGAAGAGGAGAAAGAGTTCCCTGACAAAGGCCTGCTGCCGAATACACTGCTCAGAAGCCCTGCAGCCATTGACATCGAGGTTGGGTAAACGGAGGACTAGATTTCACGAGCCAGCGATGCAGGATGCTTGAAAGGGCGCCGACGCGGCCGCCAAAGAAAATTACCCAAACTAAGGGAGGATAGGGAGGAGAGAGTGGGTGGTAGATATTTCTCGATGGTTTTGTGGATTGGCTTGGCCTGTTCAAGTTCAACCCCATTTTGAAAACAGATTCATTGAAGTAGTGTGCTTTTTTTTTTTTTTTGTATTAGCAATCTTACTCCAATATTATTAAATGGTTAAAAAATAAGCTTAATATCTAGTAGTAAGGATTGTTTGTTTGTCGTTACGTACAGTACTTACATAGCCGTGCTTGTCGCTCATGTTGTTGGTCAATTTTAGTTTATGAAAGCTCACAACTTTCTGCATCCACTGTTCTCCACTTGTCGGTGAATCTGGATGTATATACATTCTTTTAGGCATTTCAGGATCCGCTTTTCCAGCCACCATCCATCTGCTGCTCATCGAAAAACAGAAATCATGTTAATTTCATCCTCTTTAAAAAAAAAAAATTATTATAATTATTTTATAAAGATATATAATATCTCGAGATTCTACACTGAGAGTGAAAATATTCATTATTTTTTTATATAAATTAATAAACTATTTTTCCTCTCCGTGTAATTTCCTACAATAATATTTAATGTCAGCTACTTATTCACGATGAAGATGGAAAGGCAATTGAAAAAAAATGCTACTTCAATCAATAATTCATGATTGAAGCTATCTTAATAACATCATTATGTGTGATCAATTAAAAGTAAATGTCTTCATTTGTAGCATGTTGAATGAAAAAATATCAATTACGTGATTCCAATCTCCATCGAGGAGGTTAACCAAGGCCTTTTGCGATCCCCATACCAGTCGAAATAGTTCATCAACGCGTATTCTATTGACAGAAAAAAAAAACCCCAAAAAACTACAAGACCTTGTCAGAATTTGCATATTTATTATTTTCATTTAATTTAAATGGGCATATTTTTGGTAAATTTTTCGACAAGTATGAGGAATTGTTCGCAGCGCACGCTCCGCATTAGTGACGCCAGGAGAGAGCATTCAGGTTAATAAATTCTAACACTTAGGAAAGATATACTCTGACTTATTTTGAAAATGTTTGTAATCCATCAGGATAATCACCTGTTATGAAACTTATATCGGTACTCATTGGTTGCCGCGATGTCCATCAGAAGTATGTAGCTAGCCTTTTTGTCTAACCCAGACACCCTCACTCTATAAGCGGGAAACATGCGTCTGCGAACAATTTGCAATTGCAAAAAGGGCAAAACATTGCCGATTAGTTGATTTTTTTCGTCCACCGATTTTAATAATTTTCTACATAATTTAATAATTTTTTTATTTTAAACATGGTGGACGAATCCTGGTCAACTTCTCTGCAAATGGCAATGTTATTTATCCTTCCTATTATATTTTTTTTACGTTTTGCCTCTTTCGTTATCTATTAAATTCTATCCATCACTCATTTCTACCTGTTGTGAAATTTGTATCTGTAGTCATCAGCAGCAACTATGTCCAGGAGTAGTATGTATTTGGCCTTAGCATCCAGGCCGGAAACTCGGAATTTCATCTGAGGAAACATCTGCCTAGATCCCCGGATCAATATTTACATACGAATTAGAAAAATCTCATGATTTTGAATACTTATTGATAATATTTCCACTCAATGTGAAATTAGTTCGAGATTTTAAAGAAAAAACCTAATGATAAATGATTTAATGCCAATGTTTAGCTATACCGGAAATCAAAATCAATGTACAATGAAAATGGAATAATGAAACGCAAGGAGAGCAAATGTTCATTGGTAAACTGGAGGCTGTATGCTTTGACGTTGATTTCCTGGTGTACCAGGACCACCCTCCACTTTCAACAAATCAATGGAACACGTTTTACCAAGGCTTGCAAAGACCGCCTGGCAATCGTTTTGCTTCTCCAAGAAGTTACTCTTCCTCCAAGATTTTTTTATTCTCAACTTGAAGATAGTAACCGCGATATATTTTAACATAGAGAGAAAAAAACACAGAATATGTCCTCTTCTAAAATTGTAAATTTTTTTTATTATTGTTATTTTCTTCGTCCATCATGATGAATAATAAATTTAGAGGTTAGTTGGGATATTGGACTGATGAATAAATATTTTTTGAAGTCAATCTTCACATTTATTTTCTAAAATCGCGACGTTTCGCTCCTGATTCAAAACATATTCAATATCAACACAGAATGTTTGAGTTTTTCTATAATCTAATTGTTTTATTAAATGTATGTTTCTGTTTATACAATTATAGAGCCTGAAGAAAATAAATGTGAAGATTGACTTCAAATATTTATTCATCAGTCCAATATCCCAACTAACCTCTAAATTTATTATTTTTTTTATTTTTCTGCAATTACTGAATACGAGAATGTTATAAATGAATAATAAACTTATAAATTTTTCTCCCCTCTCCGTTAAAACGCAGGAAAGACTACTTCATTGGAATATATTTCTTTTTTAATCCAATGCAGTCGAGCAAATAATAATCGCATGAAAACGAGACCGCTCAGCATCACTGCGGGGATGAAAATCCCTGTCAATGGGGGATATTCAAGAGCATCTGCCTACTGTTGGCCGAATTTTTAACACTCTGAGAATGTCTATGGATGTTCAATGAGAAGGAGGTGAAGCGGCAAAGGGCGAGAAGAGAGAAAAAAATACTTTTAAAAAAAAAAAAAAAAGGAAATGCAAGAGAAATCGCATCGTCCGCCAAGTTCTCATTCATACCCCAGGGGACACTCTTGAGGATTCTAAGCCGGATTATCTGAGCTAGCAAAAACATGCCGCCAGAAATTCTGGCTCACGGGAAAAACCACATAAATTTCTTGTTTTCCGGTTTTTCCCTCGGCTTTCTCTATTCCCTAAATTTTGGCTTTTCTCCCTTGAATTCCATCGCTATCATTAAGTTATTTGCTGAAATGCCCATTTCATCACGGAGGTGAGGCAAAATTTTATCCCTCCAAATTTTTTCTTCGCTCAAATAAAAAAAAAAAAGGATGAAAAAAAAAATGCCAATTACGGAAACACAAACACTTTGGAGCAACTCTCACTCGGTTTCTGATCATTTGTTTTACGAGGTCCAGGTATTAATATGCGTGAGGCGCCAGTGAGACGCTCAAATGTGATGCTCCAGCTGGGATAACGTTCGTCCCAGAGCATACCGGGCGTTCCGTTCACACAGATCAGAATCGTCTAAGTGATGGTTTTTTTATATATCGTTTTTTCTTGTCTCTTTTAATGGGCCACCACAACAACTTAGATTATATCCAATCGATCCCAAGAAGAATTTTTTTGATTTAATGCCTTTGAAATATTTCATATTGAAATGTTAATATTAACATATTAAACGTAAATATAATATTATTTCTATGTATTCAGAAAGGGATTTTTTTCTCTTCAATGGTCAATGAGACAAATGAGAAATTTCATGCCACGAGGGGGTTTGTCCAGTTTAATTCGTCAATGTAGCTGGAATTTCACGGTTTACAATATTATAATCGTGTGAAATTAATTTAAATACTGAAGATGAGAGGATTTCCGTTCATTCCATTGAAGAGCTGAGAAAGAAATTGATTTTCAGAATTTTTAAAAAAATTTCTACTTTTTTGCCCAAAAATTATAGGTCTAATCCTTTCAATTCCTGGAAAATTCATGTTTTTTTAAGTATCGCCCGGTTCTATTGATCGTAGCGACTTGGGACTATTTCTGAATAAAAGGGAGATCATTTGCCATCGATTAATGTGGTTTTCCATTGATTTTTTATCGATTTTTCAGGTAGTTGTGGAAGATAAACCGATTTTCGTAAAAAAAAGATCAAAGTCATTTAAAAATGGAAAAGAAGGAATTTAGATCACATTAAGAGATAGCAAATGATCTCTTCTTTCATTGAAGATCTTCGCAGAACACTGGAACATTCTGATAATCAAAAATATTATAGTTTCAGCATTTCGGCAAAAAAATTAAATTTTCAAAAAATTAGAGTCCTTTTTATCGAAATATTCATTTTACTCCAATTTCTCCGCGATAAAAAAATCTGCCTTTCAATTTCTATTAATCATATGAATTTTAAAAATTTCCTTCGAGCATTGAAATGCATGAAAGTAAAAATGGAATATAAATGGACCATGTTACCAATACTATTTGAATTTTACTTGTAAAACAAAAATACGCCTGTGTGTATTATATAAACGACACAGAGATTGCAATCATTCGGTCTGCATCGTGCAAATTGTATACGTATAAATTGAAGCCAATTGTTATTTACAATGCGTCATTACGCTAGTCCAGTATAGATGAAACTGATAGAAACAAAAGGCAGAATAAATGAGATAAAAGCGAATATAAATGTAATTGAAGAATAGTCGATGTTTCGAGTCAATTTAGCTAATCTGTCACATTACAACACTATCACCGTTAAATATGACGATTATTCAAATTAAATTATGAGATATTCTCTAGTTCCAATCTAATTACCTCTCTTGAATGATCATTTAAAATTTCCTTACTTCTAACTGTAGTTTAAAAAAAAATAAAACGTTTATCATTCAACAGGTTTCACAAAAATTTTGCTGCTAAAATACTATGAGTACATGTATGGAATTAAATAACTGTTATATATATAAAGAATGAAAAAGGTAAATATAAAAATATCGTCGGCCTGTCCTCTCGAATGTTGTCGAACAAATCGGTACAAACGATCGTCGTAAAGCACTTAAGACCGAGTTTATATGTGTGGTTTCTTTCTCTCTTTCTGGGCTTCTGCTGCAGCAATGCAGGAGGGCTACAACAGCAGCTCCCAGAGACAGATGAACAGAGAGATAGGGAAACCGATAGTCTTTGCAGGTTTTTCTTTTCCCTCTTCTTCTTCTTCTTCTTCTTCTTCCTCTTCTTCTTCTCACTGTACTTTTTTTCTCTCTAACTTTTACCAGGTAAAACACAGTGGAACCCCGTTGAGTCTATGCGAAATTTTAGTGTCACGTTCTCAACTGCTATTCTTTATTTTCTCAAGTCAGTTTACTGTCCTTGGAAGTGGAGCTCTCAAAACGATATAATCTGAAGGAAGAGCTCGGAGACACATAGCTCAATGCCGATCAGTGTGAAAGGATAGAGAAGAAAATTGAGGCTAACCTTCGAATGTTTCAGAGACATATGTGTCTTTGATACTTGATGGTTTAGAAACATTTTGAAAAATTAGAGAAAAGGGGAGAAATGCAGATTTTTCACTATTGACTGGGGCAATTGGAACTGTAGAAAATGAGAAGAGGTCTTACGGTTGTTCTGAATGATTAAAATCTGAAATAAATTTCAACTGAAAGCTTATATGGATCTGAACTATCTCGTAAAATTTCTGATCAATGGACCTTTTTGCCGCACTTTTAGGTTAGGCAAAAGATTGAAAATGAAAAATTTATTTAAAAGAGAAGAAAAAAACGAACAAAAATTTACAATCCAATAGGAGAATTATGGACTGATAACTTTGCAAATGGCATACTATTGGTTAAGGAATAAATTACGAATAATTGATATAATTCCCAAATTCTTCTTCGAATTTGCTCTAAAAACCAAGGAATAGGTTTTTAATCAAATATTAATTTTTGGATGTTCTTTCTGTTTGTTTCTTGCTTGACACTCAACAACTAGTGCGAAGAACTGCAAAATTCTGTCGTTAAAGTAGTCAACTACTCTAATATAAGATCAATTTGTTTTTTCACACCTCACAAAAAAAGCATTTCAATACAATTACAGAAAATAAAATAATGTAAATTAAAATAATATGACAACAATTTGATACTAATAAGTAGGCATCTAACGTTAATATATCCACTGTTCACAATCGTTAACTCACGCACAGTATTCATCTTCACCATTAAAAAATCTACGGATACAAACACAGGAAATCTCTTCTCAAAACCGCGGGAGATGAGGCAACATTGCAAGTTTTGCTGGCGCCACTCGTTATTTATACGGAGTTCAAGAAGCAAGAAAAGGAAAGGGTGAAAATATAGCGGGACAGGAGGGAGGAGGAGGGGGGAGGGGTGATGAGTGGCCGATACGCAAAAAATAAAAGAAGAAAAAAAAAAGAATGGAAAGGGGTGTCCAGAAACGTGCCGAGACGCCCACTAAATTATTATTTGTTCTTGGCGAGCCATAAATGCCTAAATTATACTGTGGCTACCTCGAGATTTGCCCTCAAGGGCTCCCTGTCTCTATCAACATTTTTTATCATCTTCTTTTTAGCTTCTTGTGGCCAGAGCCATCTTCACCCCCAACGTGACAAGCAAATAGCCGAAAAAAGAAGAAAAAAAAGGCAAAGACCTCGGATACAATTTGAGAATTATCAAGTCTCCCCCCCCCCCTTTTTTTTCCTACTGTTACGCTTGTGTCTTGAAGGAGAAAAAAAAAAGATTTTCAACTTTTTCACTAACTTTGAGGAGTTGAAGAATAGAATCATTCTCACCTTGCCTGGATAGAAGCGATGTCATTTTTAGCCCTGAGGGTAGAAAAAAATGAGAAAAAGACGTGCAGTGAGAAAAAGTCTGAATAAAAGGAAAAAGCAAAAAAAAAAACATGATGAAAAAAACTGCACAGCCTGTAAAAACGATCTCGGGAGTGAATGTACTGGGCGTCGAGATAGCCAAAGAGCCACTCTTTCACCCTCTACCTATGTACGCACATCTTTTCTGACATTTTCATAGAATACACACAGGTATACACTGTTTTGAGGATATTCTAGTGATTTTTTATGTGTTTTTCTACTTCTTTCCACTCTTCTTTCGCTGAATCAAAAGAAAAATAGCTGTGGTATACACTTGTGCAAGAGAGACAAGCTCACTTTGATGAGAAATGATACAAGAGAGAAAAAGGAAGAAACAGAAGAAGAAGAAGAAGAGGAAGAGAGAAAGACTGATAACGGCCTGCATCTCAAAAAGGGGTTGAGAGGAAGCGAAAACTGGAAAGGCGTACCACCGGCGTTGGCAAGAAGGAGTGGTAGAAGCTCGTAACAGCTTTCTATTTGCATACTACCCCCTTTTCAGCCTCGCCCTTCGACACTGACGGTATTTGCATTGAGAAATTGGCCGCCAACTACGCCACCAGCGTTTCTTGGTGAAATTTAGTCCCACTTACCTACGCCGGCCTTTTACTCGCGTACATTACAGACAAATTTCAATAGATAGAATGTAAAAAAAAAAATAATCCCTTCAGGGTAGGGTAATTTATTCGATATAAAAATTTATTTCTTAATTGAGCATAAGCCTTTTTTTTAGAGAATCAAAAAATTTGCTACTCATTGCCAATGTATTATTTATTACTAGCAGAAGATTTTGGTTCTAGCTGCACATGAATACGTTTTACCAACAATATAGGTACTCATTTTTTTTTTCTTCTTTTTTAACAGAAAAGAAACGGGACGAGGGCAGTGGCTCCCTAGTCATATCGACTTGAAAAGCGGCTAACACACACACATGTATACATATATGCACATATATATAATGTACTAGGACGAAAGAAAAGCGGAAAAAAAGTGTGGTAGAGCTTGGTGGCCCAGGAGTGTGTATAACATACAACCCTTTTGATTATAACACTCACACCCATGTTTCAATAGTGCCATGTTACATCTTTATCGCACTCATTTTAAGTTCATACTAGTTACTCGTGTGTATTACCTATATACTGCATAATCTTCAGTTTTTAATTATTTAATTGATTAATTATTTACCAGTATTATGAAAATTACACTATTCATCATTAATAAAATCATGAAAATTATGTAATGAGATACTTTGTATTGATAATTTAAATAATTATTATAAAGAACCACCTAAATATAATTAATTGATGAGAGTCGGTACACAGAGTAAAAGGCCATGAATAAATTTCCATCAAAACAAGCCACCACATACAGTAGCTGCGATGATCATTCATCTGATTGTGTGTATTTATATAAAGATGAAAACAATAATAATAATAATATCAAAAATTAAAAAACCAGAAATTATACTACTATGTTACAACTCTTTGTAAATGATATCGCTTGATATACGTGTTAAATTTTCTCTACTTCTCGTCTCTTAAACGTGCCGCAAAACTGGCTAGGCATTAAACCGACATATAGAGATAGCCAAGCCATGGTAAACGGTCATTATCTATTCACGCCACTAGCGTGCCAATATAAATGCTAAGTGGTGAAGCAAGTGTATACCGTCAGCGTCAATTGTTCAACACAGTGTATAGGTGAATAGTTGCAAAAAAAAAAAATTGACAATATCTCAAATGCAATGATGAATAATAATATATATATATTTTTTCATGAGAAAATAATTAATACTCTTCACCACTGGCTAAACAGTTTGCTATTCAGTAGCAAAAAAAAGCGCTTGCTACATATGATTAATTGCTTCAATTGCATTTGCCATTAATATCAAGAACCTTTGGCTAAAGATCTAATGTACAACTCGTTCGCTTTTCTTTAGCTTTTTTTTAAAGGTGAATTGACTATTTTTGCAAATTTTTCGGTTATATTTAAATTTATAATATATTGTTTAATATTCAATTGCAGAGTTTTTTTAGCGAAAAAAATATGTATTAATGTCGTCACTTTAGAAATAAAATGGCGTAAGTGCTATTTAGAAGCATAGCACATACGCCCCTTTAACTCTAAGGTAAAGATATAATTAAATTACATTTAATTAAAACGATAATCAAAGGGACAAATTGGCTAAAGCCTTTCCACGTATAAAAGACGAGTTTTTAAAAAAATCGCATGACAATAAGACTACCGTGATAAACGGTTATTGATAGGTGAAGAGAAGGTCGGTTTTCCCCTGTACGATAAGAGTGTCAATTTAAAATTCAGGAAGTACATGTGATTACGAGACTCTCATAATTGTTAGTGTCTATCATGACAATTGTCACGAACAATTAATGATAATAATATTAGTTAAAAAAGAAGGAAAAGAAAAAACGGTGGAAATAACTAATACATACAAGAAAACAGCAGTGTATATTAAATTAATTAATAATTCATTTGTTCTGAATAGTTTAAGGAAAAAACAAAGCAAAAGAAGACATTTTAGGTCCTTAATTGAACATGGAATTGCAAGGAAAGCGCGAAAATTTGCACTTGAAGTTACATTGCGTGTCAGAATACAACCAATGCCGTTGCGCTATCTCGTATAATCGCATATGTTGAGCGCGAGGTCTTTTGTATCCTTGAAAAATATATACACTCAAGTGCTATATACATTATGAGATAACGATTCTGTGTGATATGAAAATGGATAAAGATATGTGGAAAATTTGTAGATGAGAATGAAATTAAATCATAAGACGTTTTGAATTAAACAATATTGAAGTATTTATGTTTAAATAAATGCACGAATGCAATTAAAAAGCGATTGGGCAGATTGATCATCAGTATTAAAAAATGTGACTTCTTATTAATCCAAAACAGGAATGAATGTTATTTTTTTTGAATATCAGTCCCTAGCAACCATACGATTTTCATTTCTTCAATCATACATCATACTAGAAAGAGGGAAAGAGAATTCTAATTCCATTACTACGACAATATTAATACACTGAATGAAAATTTGGGGTAAAAGCTATGAAATATTGGTGTCATTGGTCATTAGCAAATTATTTGACTATAATAATATGAAAATAGTTAAACTCATGTCATGAAAATTTGTTGAATTTATATTATTTTTTATATTATTTCCAGAAATTGTATTAGTTTTCTGTTTCAACATAAAGAATTAACTAAAGAAGTATTATGGACCGATTAAGCCATCTTATTCATTCATCAAATATTTTTTTCGAAATAATTGAAAAAGTTGAATTTGCTGAATTTAGTTGATTCAAACAGATCAACTATTTGGATTGATTTAATTCAATAAATTCAAAAGCGTTGTTGATTATTTTAAGAAAATATTTGCAATGGCATCAATATTTCATAGTTTTTACCACTATTTTTTCCCCAATGTCATCCCAACTCCAATCGATATACTTTAAACAAGACTTTGTTTTCAGATTTCGCTCTGAATTAAATCTCGATCTTTCTCTCCTCACTATTAAGAAACTCAACAATTATAACACATTTTTCAAAATTAATTTAAACCATCGTTGAGTGGTAAAAAGAAGTGGCCCGAGTATACAGTGAATGATAAAAAAAAAAAAAAATTAAAAAAAAAAATGATGAGAATATGCTCCATGATAACACCCCAGCCGTTGAAGTCATAATGGCGATGCGATGATGATTATCATCCTGTGAGAAAGAAAGAGATAGAAGAATGAAAAAAAGAGTCTCTCCCTTGGCATAATGCAACGTCGCATTCAGCTCTTATGTACATCCACGCGTGCATGAATACTTAACCACAATCCCAGTAACCTTCCCCCTATTTGCTTCAATGTTGACCTCCGTCACATACACACGCTCATCTTCATTCCTACTTCCTCCCCCCGCCCTTTTCTTTTTTCTCCTTCTCTTTTTTTTTTTTTTTTTATTATTATTTTTTGTCTTCCACTACTTCAGCGTCCACTTCACCAACACCCCCGACAGCAACGTCATCGTGCTAGAAAACGTCGATACACGACGAGGAAAAAAGAGGGGAAAGATCCCAGTGAAGAAAGAAGAAGATGAGATGATGGCAATTGCAAGAGAGAAAAAGAGATGAAGATAGAGAAGAAGAAAAAAAAAGGAGAGATGAGAAATAAGTGCGTGGGACACAGCACGACACTTGCTCGGTCACACAAACGCGATTTTCAGGCTCACACGCGCGTGTTGTACAGAGAAAGCCCCACTAGGGCTAATTACCGCACTGGGATCCCCCGAAGGGTCGCAGGCTCTTTTTCCTATTCCCCTCTTGCCTCCTCTCTCCTTCATCCTTGTATATGGATATTTTTCACGTATTTTTCAGTGTATATATGCCATCCAATGAAACTTGTACAATCCAACACGTGTGAGTTTGTGACTTAACCTATACTTTTCCAATTAATTTTTCGATTTTTCAATGGAAAATTAATGGGGAAAAAAGAAAAATACATGAAAATTGATCATTACATAGCAGAGATCGGCTTAAAAAAAATTCGCATTTTTAATTCTTTAATTCTTCTTATTTCTTTAATTTCTATCGAGAAAATTTTAATTACTTTCTTAATGAAAAATTTGGATTTTTGAATTTTTCATTAGTTTGATAATTAATTTTTTTTTTAACCATTTTGATTACTATTGTAATTAAAAATTTGACTGATGAAATATTATAATTCTTTTTCTTATTCGAAATTTTGATTCTTTCTTACTTATTAATTGATTGGAATAATTAATTTTATAATGAAAATCAAATCTACTATTAAAAATATACGCTACTATTTAACTAATAAAAATGTTAATATGTTCAATAAAGAAAATAATCATGAAATTCCATCAGTCAAATTTTGAATTACAATAGTAATCAAAATTGTTAGAAAAAAAATTAATTTTCAAACTAATGAAAAATTTAAAAATCCAAAATTTTTAATTGAGAGAGTAATTAAAATTTTTTCGATGGAAATTACAGAAATAAAAAAAATTAAAAAATTGAAAATGCAAATTTTTTTTTTGCCGATCTCTGTTCCATGTGATAATAAGAAGATTCAATGTAAAATTTGAAAAATCTAAAACAGTAGGCGTTTCAATTCACTCTGGAGAGTGAAACGGATAGGCGACGAGAGATTAATGAGAGCCGTGAGGACAAGTTTTGTTAAACCGATTATACACGGCCCACGCGCCCTGTCGTTGCTCCAAGTCTCTTACTCGTCTCCTCCTCGTCTTACTAACCATCTCCTCCGGCTTTACGATTTGTTTGCCTTTCCCCCCTCCCCCCCACCCCTCCCTCCCTCCTTCTTCTCTTCACCCTCACGCTCAAACCGGAGTGTCTGTTTGATTTGAAAATCAGTGGAGATTAAGCCGCCTTCCATCTTTATGGTCTCGCGTGCGGCAAAGTGGATATCCCTGACTTCTCAAGTCTTAACACCAAATGACGGTAAAGAAAAAAAAAAATGAAAAAAAAAACAGCCATGAGGAATAATCGTGTCAAATTAGGCTCTTCACAAAAAATAATTACAAGTTAATCAAGAGTGTTAATGAAGTAATTTTCCAGTTTTTAATATTTTTCATCCCTACCTAAATATATATATATATATATGCATTAAGCTAAATCATTATCGAACTGTAATTGTATGTCTTCAGGTATAATCGATTACATGGGAGTAATTTCTGACTCATTGCGTTACCACGTACATAATCTCTCTTACAATTTCTCCTTCTAATAATCTATACCTGCACACACATTTCCATTAAGAAAATCCACTATTTTTCCCTGTTTTTTTATTTTTTTTTCGTAGTTAATGTATTTTTATGACTCTGTACCCAGGGATAAGTATGCGCTATTAGAATTTTTCTTTGCATTTGTATTATTGACTAGATTAGATGAAGAAAATAAAGGCGAAATGAGAATTTCACGAATGTGATAAGAAAATTGAAATGAGGAAGTTAAAATTGTTCGATTGTTTCATATTTATTATCAGCATCATCTCACGTTTTTTTCTGTGTTACGATATACACGGAATTCATCGAAAAAAATTTCGAGAGATCCAGCTGAGAGTTTTTTGGCGAAACGAGAGGGAAGAGAAGAAGAAGAAAAAAAAAAAAAGTAAGGGGAGGAAGCAATTTTGGGGCCTCGGGGCTCCAATTCTCCATCATGAAACCTCACAGGCTTGTGTCGTTGTGGTGAATATTCGCATTTGCACACACACACACACATAAAGAAAAAAAAAAAAAAAGAGAAATAAAGCACGGAAGAGAAATTCGCATGCAACGTGGTAGTACACACACGTAGGATCATAACCAATACAGGTTTAGGGCCCACTGAGAAGCGGGTATAATATCTCGTTTAGACAGATTACAGGTTCGAAGAGGCTGCCAATGTATAAAACAAACATCGTTAACCAAGCCCTATACTTAAGCTTCTCTCACTCTACCCTGCATTATTTACCTCCAATATGTGCATCTTGAACTTGGGATTTTCTCTCACTCACTTTTTTTACTTTTTTTTTTTTTCTCATTTCTTCCATCCCCGGAGGTCCACCAACATTCATTTCATATAGGGGAAAGTTGGGTAAAATGAACATTCCAGTGAAATGAGTTGAGATGAATTTTTCTTGACGATTCCATTGAAAAGGTTGAGAAATTTCTGTTGAAAAACATCTGTCAGAATTGATTTTTTTAATTTTTTTGAAAATTCTACTTGTTTGAAATAATTCTAATTCGTTTATTTTCGAAAAATCTTACTATTTTGACGATATCTCCAGTTCTGTTTGTTATAGCGATTTGTAGTCTGTCTTAAATGAAGAATAAGATCATTTGCCATCGATTTATGCAATTTTTCTTTTTTTAATAAACGATTTTTGAGCTATTTAAGGAGAATTTTGCGGAAAAAACAGTTTTTGCCCCATAAGTACCTCAAAAATTGATCATTTCCCTTTCAAAATCATCTAAATTTATGGCAAATCATCTCACCTTTCATTTAAAAGAAACTTCGAGTCACTACGACCAATAAAACCAGAGATATCCTCGAAATCCTTCAAAGGAAACAGTTTTACCTTCAAATATTGATCAAAAAATTAAATAAAAAATCAATTTTTACACATGATTTCCATCAGGAATTTCATCAGCTTTCCAATCAAATCATCATATAAATCGTATTTTTTTCCCCCATCTGCCATTTGCGTTTTTCTACTCTACTTTTTTTAGCCTGAACGAGTATCGCACATTCAGCCGAGAAACAAGAAAAATACAAGAAAGTCGATCATAAAAATTTCCCCACAAGTTCATGTTGTCTTTTTATGCAGAAAGATATATATATATATATATAAATGAATGAGAAAATGACAGAATGTCTTGGAATTACAAGTATAATTTTCCAAAGCTGTAATTACCATATATTTTGACACATGCTAAACCAATTTGTGCCTCTACTCTCTTCACACTATCGTACATGTGTTATATTGTGTGTTGTTAAGGCCAAAAATGTCAAGATGGCCAGACGAAATGTCCAGACCAATTTATCGATGCAGATTAATTTAGAGCACTGGGGCACTTCTCCACGATACAACTTAGATTATACGTCTCCTGTTATTTTTTTTTCCATTCGAAAAAAAAAAGATGTAACGCACACGGATATTATAGATGTTGTCGATAAAGATACATGTATTGACAGTTGCTTCAGCTCTTTTTTTTCATTCTCTGACTGACTAGAATATAATTTCATTATATCTAAATGATACTTGTATAATCATTTCATTCTTGAATTAGAGAAAGGGGGGAAGAGAGAATTATGATTTGAAAATATCATATAATTGAATGTAAAATTGTAACGTGGGCTTGTCTACCACAAAGGATTATGGATTCTTCTTTCTATCCTCAGACGTGGCACAACTCTCACGCACCTGTCCGTCGCCACGTTAAATATGCAGATGTGAAGTGTATATGCTCACCCTTTTCATTCTCCACACAATTTTCACCACAATTTACGTCACATTATAGTTATAATGTGCATAATACGTGAATATTATTCGCTCAAAATTTGATATTTCGAGGAAATCTAATTTTCTAATTGGCGAAGAATTTAAACTTCGAATTGAACATTCCAGAAGAAGAGTTGGGGAGAATGAAAATATCGGAGTGAAAATTAGTAGCGAAAAGACCTCGAATTCTCGTGTTTCTTGTACTTATAGACACACTCAGACGATCACCGAGCTCAATTGATTGCTGAAAAGGGAGGAAAGAGGGAGAGACGAGGTGTAGGAAGCATAAATGGAAATAAAAGAAAAAAAAATGAGAAAAGGGAGAAAATAGTAAGAGAAAAAGTTTTCAATCGAGCGTCGAAGAGCGAGCACAAGCACCTTCCAACATCTTTGTAACCGACCGCAAAGCAGGTCTTTACACCGCACGAAAGGGAACACAAGGCGTGTAGATCCATTCCTATCTCGGTTCCTGGTTTTCTTTAAATTTTTTTTCTTCTGCTCATCTTTCGTTATTTTGTGTTTTTTTAATGCTCCCCGCGAATCACCAGTTGTAATGCAATCGGAATTTTACAAATACAAACACACACAAAGATGTAAAGGAAAAAAAATACTTGTGACAAAAGTTGATGAAGACGAGGAGAAAGAAAGATTTATCATTTTTTTTTAGTCAAAAATAGGAGATTATCTTACCGGCCACTTTTGGTGATAACCATTTCAGTTCCAAGTTTGTGAAATTTTTCCCAGAGCTCTTTGCCCTCGAGGGTAACTTTTGGATCGTCAACAACACCGTCTTCCTCAGGATGATGAGGTGGTACAAGGTGATGAGGAGTGGCCAATGGATGATGGGGTGCCAGTGGTAAAGGCGATGAGTGCATCATGCCCGGAGGCAGAGGCAGCCTCAATGGCCTCATCCCTGGTCCACCTGGGCCACCCTGATGGTGATGATGTAAGGCTGCTGCTGCGGCTGCCAGGACGGCAGCGTTTGCTTCCTCAGGTGTGTGTGGACCTAGTCCAAGACCTGTTTATTCACAAATATATTTAATAAGTCAATATAATAAAAAAATTTAGTCGAAAAAAAATCGAAACTTGATGATTCATTCCAAATAGTGGAAATTTATTTATTAAAGAAATTAATGATGTCCATATGAGGCAATATATTCGTATTTCTTTGCGAGAAACAGAATGCAATATGTGTAGCAACAAGTGCAAAAACATTCCAACAAAGCATGTTATGCAAAACATACACGATTTTTAACTATATACATATATATATGGGCGCCTTGGAAATTTAGGGGCGTAAGTGCTATGCTTATGCATAGCATTTACGCCTTTTTGCTCCTGACTTGACGATATATATATATAGGGGAAGATGGGGCAATACGGAAATGCGGGGTAAAATGGACACGTTTGAGTTTTCATGCATATATGATGAAAAAATCTTGAAATGAATGGAAATATTGGAGATAGACTTTTTTTGATGATTCTATTGGAAAGCTGAGGAAATTTTAAACGAGAAACAAGCGCCAGAATTTTTTTTTTTCAATTTTTTGAGAATTCAATTTTTTCGGTATTTTTGAGGGGTATAACCTTTCAATTTCTGAGAAAATTCAGTTTTTTGGAAATATCTCTGGTTCTATTGATCGTAGCGACCTGGAACCGATTCTAAATGAAAAGTGAGATCATTTTCCATCGATTTATGGGGTTTTGAATTGAAAAATGTCGATTTTTCACATAGTTATAAGGCAAAATCCGATGATCATAATTTTCCACAAAAGTTCCCATAATTATCTGAAAAATCGATATTTTTAAATTCAAATCCACATGAATCGATGAAAAATGATCTCAGATTTCATTTAAAATTGGTTTCATGTTGCTACGACAAATAGAATCGGAGATATTTAAAAAAACTGAATTCTTCTAAAAATCAAAAGGCAAATTTTACCCCTCAAAAATGCCCCAAAAAATCAAATTCTCAAAAAATTGAAAAAAATTAATTCTGGAACTTGTTATTTGCCTAAAATTTTCTCAGATTTTCAAATGGAGTCATCAAAAAAAATCTATCTCCCACTGTTTCATTACAATATCCATTTTCCCCTATATATAGCTAACAAAGTGCTATGTATAAGCCTAGCACTTACGCCATTTCTATTTTAAGGCAACGTTTTGTATTAAAAAGGAAAAAGGAGAAGAAAATTGATGAATATTACCATGAATCATTGAAATTAAATTAATTCTAATTGATCAATACATTGAGCCTAGGAATAAGTGTAGAATTTGCAATACGCGCACACTAAACTCTCTTCATTTTCCTTAGCTATTAGAAAATAACCGCAAAAATAAATGAATCGACAAACAATTTTCATATTTATTTAAAAAGATGATTAAACATTCTGTAACATTATCGGTTTGTCTATCCAAAAAGGTCTCCCGCCAGTGGGCTTTTTATGGACGATCGATCATCATGAAGAAAAACAAACCGAATACGTTTGCCGCGGAGTTGCTCGCCCTATTTGTTCTTTTCGTCCTCTACGGTCAAAACCGCTGTGTATATACTCGCATCAACGGGTTCGTCATGCTTCGGGGAAACTGCCTGTCTCTCTCTTTCTCTCTTTTTTTTTTCCTCTCTCGTGTGAGTACCAACAGGCAATGCTCTGCACACTATTAAATACATGAAGTACGTACACACCAGTCGAACGGATATAGTACCGATGCCAGAGGCAATAGTCCTGCGGACGGATGCTCAACCGCAAAAACACCGAAAAAAAAAAATTGAAACTCAATCGACACTCATGTCTCTTTATCATTCATGTTCGGCAACCACACCGATCTTGTTAGCATGGCTTACTCATTTTTCTTTAGTTATGAATAGGCTCGAGACGTTGGTGTAAGGTTTAATCTAGGCTGAAGTTGACTATAAATCAAACCCATTTTGAATTGTTATTAATGCCAAATTGACATTCATAAACATTAAAGAATTCGTGTTTCTTAATAATCTAAAGAATTGGTCAACATTTGGATATTATTATTCATCGTGATGAGTTACTCTACGAGTTCCCTGAAAAGTTCCTCTGGAAGTTACCCTAAAAGTTCATCTGGAAGTTCTCCTAAGAGTTTTGAACGCTCATAAAGTCAGTTTGACGTTTACAAATGTCTGTTCAACATTCATGATCATTCAAAATGTGTTTGATTCAGCAAAACATCTAATATAATTTTTCTTTACTAGTAAAATAAAGAAGAGCTTCATTTTTTTTTACTGATATTTCCAACGGAAAATCGTAGCAAATGAAGAGTGAGCGACGGTCGATTTTTAAAGGATCACACGCATTTTCCTCTCAAATCCAATGAAATTCTATTTTTTTAATATTTTTTTGTAAGAAATTAAATTGAAAATGGTAGAATTAATAAATACGATTTTTGAGAAAAAAAATTAAAAAAGTATCTTTCATCGTATTTATTTGTAAATTCGCAAAGAAGACTCATGCACTTTTTGAATTTCGAATTCAGTCGGCGTGAGTTCTGTTGACTGCCCTTGGCAAAGATTAATCACCATCGTCTCATAAACTGAGCGTTGGCCGCGAGCCTATATATGCACTTTTGGTAAAAAAAAAAAATAGAAAAAAAAAGTAGAGAAAACACGACGGTGACAAGTCGTTACGCATCGTCCAACGAAATTAATATATATCCCCATGTATGTATCATGGACACTTGGATCTTTTTATAAACAATCACATTCAATTATCCCAGGTTGAATCTTTATTTTTCTAAATTGCAAGTGAGTTAATTCGAATCGATTACATTTCAAGACACAACGTAACGCAACGTAACATAACACTGAGTGTACAAAAATAGTCACAATAAAATATGAGAGGATCATGAGAAATAGACAGAGAGAAAGAGAGACGAATGAATCTACTATGTTTCAAATACAAGTACTTGCGTGTGTGATTTGCATGACGTTTCAACGTTGCACAACGTATATACAACACATTATGGGCCAAATTCATACTTCAAGACAAGAATTACCATGACATGTCGACGAATGTTTGGAAAAAAAAAAAAAAAATATGTGTATGGACAAACTCGAATGAATTGGATTAGCAAGAAACTTAATGTGCGACACTTATTTTTGATGACAAAAATAAAAATTTGATTTTCTGATTGTTTGTTTGGTTTTAGAGCTTCAAGAAGCTTCATATCCAGCATTCTGTCCAGCAAAACGTCGTGATTTGACAATATTTTGGTGTCGTTAACAATTTTTTCCAATATCCTTATGAACAATTAGAAAATCAAGTATAGAATGATGGAAATGAATTCGATAATTAAAATAATTATTCTATTAGGATGAATTGACCGTTTTCGAACTCGTCCAATGATCGAACTATCTAACGTATTGGTTCCGGAAAGAATAGGTAATTCAGCAAAATATCATTTTTCTAATCTTCGAAACATATTATAATGTTCATCAACTCAAATAAGAGCCTATGAAGCTGTTAAATATATAACTAATCATCGAATTTCTTAGGTTTGATCATTGATGTCTGACAAATCATGTTTGTTTGACCGTTGGACCATTATTTCTAATTCTAAATTCAAGTTCTTCAAGTCTCTCGACACCCCGAATTCTTAAAAATTAAGTAATAAGCAAATATAAAGAGGAAAAATAATGTATGAAGAAGAAAAGTGCATGGCAATAAGCAATAACGTCTTAACCAACATTTCTTTCGAAATTTAATAGATGGCATATTTGGGTTCAGAAATGCTTGTTTACTGGAAATACACTGCTAATATTTTTTATTTTAATGTTAGTTAAGACGTTATTGCTTATTATTGTCCATATGATGATGGATGGATGTATTTCCATGTTCATAATGATTAATTCAGTTTCATGGGAGATTGTAAGCAAATTGCCAATCATTTAGTATTGTTCATCTATATCCCCATGAAACATCCAATTCATAATAATGTAACGTTTAAAAGAATTAATAATAGTATACTAACCTTGAGGCGTTAGCCCGTGAAGATTAAATTGTGGATGATGATGTGGACTTGTTAATAAGCCTTTACCAGCTAAATGATGTGGATTTTGTGAATTATTTGGTTGTAAATGAGCACCAGGATTGCAAAAACCGGCTGCAGCTAGTGCATTGAAGTAATTAGCAGCAGCAGCAGCCTCAGCTGAATTATTATGTGATGACAATTGATCACGTTGATTATTATGTTGTTGTTGTTGTGGAGGTGGTGTATCTGGTGCAGCAGCTGGACTACCAGGTCCACCAGGTGGTGGTGATGCACTACCCTGTGATGATGAACCACCCAAATGTGTTGAATGTGTATTGGCAGCAGTTAACAACGAGGATACACTGAAATCAGTTGGCCTCGGTGCTGCTGGTGCTGGTAAATGACTTCCAGAAATGTGTCCGTTACCCTGATTACTCGCCGAATTACTTATTGTTGAAAATGGCGAGTGTTGATTAATTGTCGGCGCTGATGCTGGTGCGGGGTACGCCATCCCAGGCCCCCCCGCCACCCTTCTGTGACCCGTTTTTCCACCCTCAACTGTATTTAAATTCACCTTATTTAATTTATTATCAAAATTATTATCGTAATAACGTAATAAACAGGATGTTTTATTATTACGTGTTAAATAATTTAACTGATCAATTGCCACCTCTTCAATTGTTTTTTCTAAATCTATCTTTGGATTAATATGCTGCGGTGCATGTAACGGTGTACTGGCGCAGTGGGTACCCCTGCACGGTGGTGTATCTTGTTCGAATCTCATCGAGATTGAATGATTTTTTAAATTTTTTTACTCTTTTTTTTTCACGGAGTAGTAATTTACTCTTTTATTGAAGGGACTCGATTCTATTTTTCACAGATTTCTCATTTATCAATGCATTGATTTCGTCCTCTTCTCAATGTGTCTTACTATATATCGTCTTTTTCCACTGGATAATAAATTATACTTTTTTTTGTTGTAAAATATAGATATAGCCAGAGCTCATAAAGGTCGTTTTGAGCGCTCGCGCGATATTGGCCGAAGTAAATAAATTTCTTTCTTAAAAACACGCCCAGATCTTGATGTTAACAAATTCGACATTTTTTTATTTCCCCCACTTGCTATATGTTTTTTTTTTTTCTTTGATATTTCAATCTTTCTTTGAATACAATTTGTCACTTCACGTTTTCACTAGTAATTTTTTTTTTCTTTCTTTTCAATTCACTTTATCACACAATTTCATTATTTTCTTGAATATTTTATCTGTCAGTATCACGTTATCAGCACAATTTCATAACACACATATTATAAACATGGGCTTTTTTTTCTTGTTTTTAGATTCGTAAAAAAAGGAAATTTTTTTCAAAAATCAACTGCAGTAACGTTCAATTTTATCAAGTACTCTTTTATCAGATTTTCCAATTGATTTTCCGGCATTTTTCCTTTTTCATGAGCCTCAATCGATTGATTAATTTTCCATTAATTCATTGGATGAAAGCCAATGGGGATGAAGTAGATAAAAAAAAAACATCATATATATATCATTTCATCATAGTATAATCCTCTCACAGCGTCCGACGGCCGGCAAAGGTTGTCTGCACATTCATTGCATCATATATTCCATATATATATGTATATATATATAGTAAACTTGTTTGACTCCAAAACCGAAACTCACACACAGTATGTCAAAATTTTCCCATTCAAATAAACGCACAAATTTTCTTTCACAAAAATTAATTGCGTCTCAACATATATATATATATATATATATATATATAAACTTTTACACTTATGTCCACTGCAAAATAAATAAATAAAATCCACTTGTTGAAACGAAAGAAAAACGAGATAAATATTATCGAGAAACGAAGACAATTTTTTTCTAAGGATTTAAAAAAAAACCAAAACAAAAAGGGCTTTAATCCAGAATGCGCTTTAAATAATGTCGTAAATTACACTGCACGTAGCAATAATTAACCTGTTTTTATTAGAAAATAATCCGTTTATTTTTTTTTTTGTTAATATAAAAATTTTCCTTTTCCTTTAAATTATTCGATGAAAAAGAAGAGAGAGAGTTCCTGTGGCCGCACGTTGCAGAACTAAGGTGTTACTTGGGTGGCGCCGCGATGGTCACTGAGCAGCGCTAGGATTGACACCTCCTCCTCTCGCTCACCCCCACACCTCCCTCACGCTCAGAAGCGCACGGAGGTGTTGGTGTGCTAAAGTCCCCGAGTAGTATCGCCTTTGGTACTAACACAGTAAAAGGGGAGGGGATATGTCTCTCTATCTCTCTCTTTCTTGTACCTCTATGCTGCCTGCGTTTTGCCCATCGAGTGTACTATATATAACACACACTTAGCATTGGATGAAGTGAGACAGACTCTATAACACACGAAAAAAAAAACTTCAAATTTGTGTGTGTGTGTATATACACACTATATAGTGGAAGTCACTGGACTGGAGAATGAGTAGAAATGTCTGTATAGAAAGAGCGAGACAAGAAGAGTGGGGGGAGGAAGGAGGGGAGAGAGGGGAGAATATTGAGACGCGGTTCAGAAACGTGGAGAGAGTGGGCGCACGAGAGAACACGCAGTAGGCGTGTGAATGCTGGAGGGCAGCAACGTTAAGACTGAGATAGAATTTCAATTCCAGAGCTCCTCCTTCCTTCCCCTAACTTCACTTACCTTCGTTGGTTAGCCAGAGTCGGCGCTGGTGACGCCAGAAAACCTTTGCAGTGGTGGAGAGAGAACACCAACACATATATAACACACTCACTTGGTGGAGGGGAGGGGGGGGGTACACACATACTCTTACTCTCTCTCTCCTTCTATTTCTCCCACTATTGGACTGTGTTTCCTTCTTTCTCTTGATTTTATCCCTACTCTCTTTTCTCTGATATACAGAGCACACTGTTTGTGTGTGTGTGTGTATGTGATATTCACATGTGAGCCGGTTGAACCTCTCCTACTGTAGTACTAGGCATCGTAGACTGGAGCGATAATGAGGGCTCGACGCCCCGATTGGCGTTTCGGCGCCAATCCGGGTGGCGTTGAATGCGACGCCTTTTCCAACGCTATCCTTACCCCCTCCCCTCCCCTCTCCTCTTCGCTCTTCTCAATATCATCAGTTTTCTCATACCCATTGCAGTTTTGGCATCTTCTCTCTTAACTTACACACAAGCTTAAATTTCCATTTCAACTATATATATTGGCTTTCACAGGGAAACTTGAGACCCGAAAATACACGATTAATCCCGAATGTTATCCCTACCACTTTATATATCACTATCTCTCTGTGGCATTAAGGGTGTTAGCCACGAGTACGCCCATTAACACCAGAGTTATTCCGATTTTCTCTCTCTCTCTCTCTTGATCTCTGTTTGATCAAAAATATCCTACAAGTAGATGATTTTTGTTGTAAATACAGTGAAAAGCTGGAGCAGTTGAAAATGGAAGTATTCTTCTGTCAAGTATTTTTAGGGTAATCCAATTTTCACAGATTAAAAATGAGACAAATGGAGAATTTAAGATGACAATAAATCCGATTGCAGAGTTATATGATGAAAATAAAGTAATTCCAATAATTAAAATTTTTTTTTTTAAAGTAAATTTTGAATTTCATTAAAAAATAAAAACTATAAGATAAATAGATATGTACCAATGGGTTGATTGAAGTAAATGCGTGTGAAAATTGACGCAGAAAGGCGAGATTGGCGCATTGACAAGGCGCGTTGATCTCGTGTGTTGAGAATAGCGTGATAGGAGAAGGTGATACACGTTTTGTGACTCCGCCTCTTTTTCATCCCCACTCATTTCCACTGAAATTTCTCCCACTTCTACAGTTACTGCTAACGCAGAGCGCCCAAGTTCCACCCTTTGGAGTCAACTTCTGGTCTCCCCCCTCCACTTATACCACACACAACACACTCACAAACACAAACAACGAGTTATCTCGTTGTCACACACACACACGTACACACACTTGAAAAGAGAGAGACACAGGCAAAAGTTGATATCGCGCAAGGCTTCTTCAACATCGTTGGCCTTCGCGCGCAGAGTGTCACAGGGACGCCCAAAGCATCCGTACGAGCTATTTTCCATAGTATATGTGTATATGTTAGTTTTATGGTCAGAAAGGGGGGTATAAACGTGTCTATGTGTGGAAATTATGTTTGGCTCGGTGTATTTGTGTGTCTCGTTGCATTTGAAAAGAAGGTAAAGACGATAAAACTATTTGATAGAAACACATTTATGTTTGTGAAGAAGAAAACAAAGAGAGAGAGATGCAATGAAGAAAACTGTTAAACTGTAATTATGTATTAGCAATGATAGCGCAAAGTGTTGAAGGCTCATTAACTGCATTAAATGGCAGATTTAGTGTATTATTGATTGTAATTATCTCTGAAGAGTTTATAATTAATTAATGGAGATTATTGAATGAAAAAAAAGTGTAAGGACTTCATGTCTTCAGTAGTCATATCAAGGGATTAATAATACACTTATTAATCCTAACACTACATTAGATAATGCAACTATATATATTGGAGTAGTGAAGAGAGTTTAGAATACTTTGGTGGTGGTCATGATCACACAAGCCGCGTCATAATCCGTGGTGAAAAACATTTGACGACCCACCGTAGGTGGTTAAAGAGCCGAACGAGGAGCAATGGAAAGAGAAAGATGAAAAATATATATATATATATATTTGAAAATGGGCGTATACGAATGTGAATGCAGAAGACGATGATAAGCCACGCCCATTGGTAAACCTCAGCACTCCCCTCCACTACAATCCTGCCATTCGTTGGAAATACAAGAGAGGAGTGGGAGAAAAAGTCAGTTTAAACCCGTTCATTCGAGTGAGACACAAAGGATTATCATAGGGAGTTTTATAGATAGAGAGAAAGAAAGGGAGATGGGTCTTGGAAGGGCGAGAGAGGAAAAACGATCACATACTTTTTTTTTTTTGGAGAAGCTGGAAGACATGGAAAGAGATCTGGAAGACGCCGCGAGCACGGAGAACACATATCGTTTGAGACGTGAAAAAGACGAACGAAGATAAAAGATTCAACTTTTATGAGGTTGGAGAGAAAAAAATAACATAATAAGACGAGAGTCAAAAAGGAGAGAGAAAAGGTGTTTGCACGAATGACTTTGGGGATTTATCTACTTAAATTGAAGAATTAATGTAGCAATGAAAATTGATGACAACAAGAGATATATAGGTGTCTGAATTATTTCACTTATTGGTGTAAAAATTCTTCATGTTGGATTGAAATTATTCGAGAAAGATAATAAGATTTTAAGATTATAAATCAAAAGAAAAAAAAAGTGGCCTTTGACGAGTAATACTGCTACACTGACTATATCTATACTTCTTGGGCCGTTGTCATTATAAATCTCTTCGGATCATAAACAAAGCTTTTGATGCAAAAGGTCGGTTACAGCCATGTGCGTGACGAGCATAGACGCTTGTTATTTTCTTCATACACACATTCGACGTATGAGAAATTGTAATGGTGACAAGGAGCGCGTGGAAATGGAAAATGAAATATACATGGAATGCACTTAAGACAGATGAGAGTAAATTATAAATACCATAGACTGAGAAAATTCTAGTGGCTCTTTTGGTGGATATATAAAATTTTGGGTTGAGCTTAAATTTAACGCCGCCATGATACTCGCTCTACCACCAAAATGACGCTGAATATCTCTTAGTTTGCCCAGAAGATGGACCTCCCCCTCTAACTTGACGATGAAAATTTCCGTTCTGTCTGTATTTTTCGTTAACGATGCGTGAATGACTTATGATCTGTCTTCCCACTCAAGATGCTACACGTAATACTTTTACAATAGCAGGAGAATTAGCAGTCTAGTGGGTGGTTGAATAATGAGCTCAACAGTGGATCAAATGTACAAAAAATTCCCTTTATTTTCATTCATTTATTTATAAATAAATAAATCATTGAAAATTTGATCTTATTAGCTAAAAACCGGTATCATGTGAATTTTTTTTAATAGCACATTATTATAATTCTATCTATCCTTTACTAATTCGAAACAATGGGGGGTGTCCTCTATGTGGCCATAGACGGTATCACGGTTTCGATATCGCAAAGCACAATGAAAAAAGACCGACCTAAGAGCTTTCTAGTTGGAGGGCGGTATCCTCTGATGCGGTATTCTAAATGGTTCCTAAGTTGGAGTTTTAATAATCAGGCTATTTCCTCACTCCCTTCAGTCTTCTACTCTTCTACTTAACAGATCGTGCAACTAAACACACAGAGAATAGCGAGTGGCAAGAGAGAGCAGTGTTGTGGACCGGCTCTTTCGGCACAACTAAAAGAATTTACCAAAAGGGAAACCGGTGGATATCGCATTGCGCGTTGGGACTGACGGGACAAAACACACCAGCTACAATAGACGACGAGAGATCTCCTTTTCTTCATCCTCCTCTTCCTCCTCCTCCTCCAGCTTCCCTTGTCAGTCTAGAGCTGCAGAATATTTGCGAATGATGCCCACATATATATGCTTGGATGCAAGAAAGTCTGGGAGGTTCAATGAAAATAATTAAATAATTTATGGGAAAATGATGCAACAATTAGCACTTTTACGATGATTATGTGCAGTCACTGAGAGAATTTTTTAGAGTCTCGAAAACCTAAAAAGTATGGGAGAAGACTTTAACTATAAAAATATTGTTAGTAAATAGGAATTTTCATTCTGAAAACGAATTTTATCAGCTTCAGTTCATAATTTTATTATTTTTCATTTCGAATTTAGTTTAAACAAGCTCAATTATTTTATTGGCATTTTTATCCGCATTCAATACTATTAAATCTCTTCCAATAACACAAAAAGAGTCCATTGACAGGTGCTTCTTCATTATCTTTTGTAAAAATGTATAATCGTGTGAAAGACACCTCCTGGTGCGTATCTCTATCAGCAGTTACCTCCTATTATGCTATGAATGAGAGTATATGGTCCAACCTTGTCAACTTATAACCACAGGTTGTCCATCCACACAGAAGACATGACCCGTTTCCATTTCAGCTATCACTTGGCCGTTGTATATCCAGTTGTCCCCGACGGAGGAGCCCACTTTTTTTACCCCTATCATCATTGATAAATCCATCGTTGAATTCCGCCATACTCTGTCGTATACACGTGACATACAGGCAACTTATTCGCACACAAACTTTCTACATAGATAACAAATGCGTCTATGTTTAACACTTAACCAGAGGGACGTCATAATCAATATGAGGATCATCAAAAATTTATGGATTAGATGGATTTTTCTATTATCTGCTACACTGTCGCAAATTTTTTTATTCAGATTCTGTGTCACCAATGAGATATATATATATATATATATAGAAACGTGGGGTAAAATGAAAATTTTGATGAAATGATCCAAGATATATTTTTCAAAATAGTTTCAGAAAAGCTGAAAAATAAATTTAAGCACATGTTTTTTATTGGAAATCTCTTCAGTTTTTCAATGGAATCATCGAAAATATCCTATCTTGAGTGCTTTTAGTAAAATCGAATTCCTTCCAAACCATAATTTCACATTTTACTCCATCTTTCCCTATATATCGTCTTCTTAAAAATAAAAGGGCCTCTCGTTCTAATACAACGATATAGTAGATCATCACCCTGCTATAGATGAAGCGTTAAATGAGAGAAAAACCTGTCCATACATAATTGAAAAATCTGAGCCAAAGGGTTATATATAGGGCTCTTGGATAAACTTTTTTTTCCTTCTCTTCGCCAACTTTCGAGTTTCTGTATACGCAAAGTAAGAGGGAAGAGGACTCGACAAACTGTGCATGTAATATGGCTATATATGAATTAGTGATGGATTCAAAAATACCACGTCGACAAACTACCCTGACGACACATGACGAATACACATTTTTTTTTTCCTCAAGGGGAGTGAAAAGTTGAGGAAATGATCCCAGAGATATTCTGAGAGTTTTCTATTTTCTATACTCTCACTAAAGGGAGTACATTCGCTGTCTATACTGAATAAAAAGTGTTGGATCATGATGAAATTATTATTTTTTATAGTAGTTCAAGTCGCTATTTATACTACCGCGAAATTTCGATTGACGTAATCGTGTAAAATTTGCAGGTAATGAATTTTCAAAAATCTTGGACCTTAAATCATTACAATGGAGTTGAAACGTTTGGTAAAATCGTATTTAATCATTTTTTCAAAATAATATTCTCAATTCTAATGACAGAAGCCTTGCAAAATATTCATTTTTGGATCAGATTATTCTTTACCATTATTTTAATTCAACACAGAGAAAAGTGTTTCTTTAATTCAAGAATGTGCAGTCACTTAATTTAAGAATGTGCAGGTCACTTAAATTAAGCGACTCTTCTCACTTAAATCAAGTAACTTTTTCTTTCTTAATTTGAGGAAGTAAAACTCACTTAAATCAAGTGACTTTTCTCACTTAAATCAAGTAACTTTTTCCTTCTTAATTTAAGAAAGTAACAGTCACTTAAATTAAGTGACCTTTCTCACTTAAGTCAAGTGACTTTTTCTTTCTTAATTTAAGAAAGTAAAACTCACTTAAATCAATCGAGTTTTCTCACTTAAATCAAGTAGCTTTTTCCTTCTTAATTTAAGAAAGTAAAAGTTCCTTAAATTAAGTGACTTTTCTCACTTAAATCAAGTAACTTTTTCCTTCTTAATTTGAGAAAGTAAATGTCACTTAAATTAAGTGACTTTTATCACTTAATTAAGTGACTTTTTCCTTCTTAATTCAAGAAAGTAAGTCACTTAAATTAAGTGATTTTTATCACTTAAATTAAGTGACTTTTATCACTTAAATCAAGTAACTTTTCCCTTCTTAATTTAAGAAAGTAAAAGTCACTTAAATTAAGTGACTTTTATCACTTAAGTCAAGTGACTTTTTCTTTCTTAACTTAAGTGACCTGCACATTCTTAAATTAAGTGACTGCACATTCTTAAATCAAGAAAAGATTTTTCTCTGTGTCGCCTTAGGATCAAAGTGGCGTAAGTGCTATATCTATACATAGCACTCACGCCACTTTGCTTCTAAGCCGAGGATATATAGATCGTTTATTCCTCCTTAATTTGATCCACCAAACGATATTTCACTCATTGATTACGATTAAACAGAACGAAAAATCCTCTTTCTCTCTCTCTCTCTCTATTCGTTCATACATCACCTTACAGAGTCATAGCATGATGATTAAATTGTACAATGGTTTCGGGACAAAACCACTGGTATCCTTCAATCACTCCCCAATGGATAAATGCAGGTCTGCCGTTTGTCCAAACTATCAATCGATGCCTCCCGGGTAAAACGGTACGTTGCGTACATTTAACACGAACTGTGGGCCAATGCAGCTGGCTTCTCTCTCTCCACCACTTGGAATTGCAACCACCCCCAAATGCTATCCTACCCCCGTTGAGTAGTCTTCATGCACGATAGAGAGAAAGAAAAAAAACATAGTGAACCCCAGAGAGATCACCGAGATCTGTACATCTGTCGACATGTAACAGAACACCGCCTAATACTATTAGAACACATATACACACACATATATATATATATGTACACAATCAATCCGTGAATGTAGTTATGTTTGGAGTTTAATTCATCCTGTTTCACTGATAATGTGGTAGTAGACTGAACGGAAGACGCAGTTGGAATACTCAAAACCACATGTAGGTGAGTTTTCGAGCTCTACAGGATTTTCCCTTCTTTCTTTTTGTTCTATGTTTACAGGAGTAGACTTCCTGTCTTCTTTCTGCCTCTTTTTCAACCACAAAATTTATGGGATAGGCTCAAAATCTATTGGCAAATTAAAAATTAGAAGAAAAAAAAATGTAAATTATTGGAGAAAAGTATCGACAATTTGACTTTATCGACCGTTTATGGAGTATTTATTTTTTCGTGACATCACTTTAAAGGCAATTATCGGTCAGAGAAGCGTTTGTTGATGGGATTTTAGCTGAACTTGAATGGAGATTGGAACTTTGATATTGACTCGAGATCGATTCCGAACTCTTCCTAATTTTTCAGAAATTTGGGCCTCATAAATTTTGTAATTTAATTGATTTAATTCTTTAACTTAATTAATTTAATTAGTTTAATTTTTTGAATTTTCTTTATTACGGGATGAAATTTACTCGAAATGGATGGAAATATTGGAGAATAGGTTTTTTGTGATGATTGCATTAGAAAAATGAGGAAATTTCCCATGAAAATCATATTTCAGAAGTTATTTTCTTGAATTTTTCCAAAATTTCATTTTTCGCGCAAGATTTGAAGGTAAAAAGCTTTCTGTTTTTGAAAAATTTCAGTTTTTTGGGAATTTCTTTGGTTTTATTGCTCGTAGCGACCTGGGGTTAATCTTGAATGAAAGGTGAGCTCATTTCCCATCAATTCATGTGGATGAAAATGGAAGATCATTAATTTTTCAAGTACTTATTAGGGCAAAAACTGATTTTCAAAAAATGACCTTTAAATATATGAAAAATTGATTTACAAAAAATTTGAACCACATAAATCGATGGGAAATGAGCTCAACTTCCATTTGAGATCAACCCTAGGTCGCTACGACCAACAGAACCGGAAATATTGTTAAAAAAGTGAATTTTTTCGATTTTCAAAAGGTAAAACCCTTCAAACTTGGCCAAAAAAGAATTTTTTTTCAAAAATTGAGAAAAATAAATTTTGACACATGTTTTCCGCCTGAAATTTCCTCAGCTTTTCAATGGAATCATTAGAAAATTTCAATCTCGAACCGTTCAATTGCAGTGTCCATTTTACCCCACCTTCTCTTAACCTACATCTATAGATTAAAAGTTGGACTCAAACAAATTTGAGACTTCGCTGAAATTAAGTTCAGCTTAAATCTCATGAATAAAAGCTTCTATCATCGATAATTACCGTTAAAGTAATGTCACAAAAAAATAAATTAGCTAATATTAATACAATAAACTTCATGTAAAACTGATTGAGTAATTCAATAGCTCATTTTTAACAGATGTACTCTTGAAATAATTTTCGTCTATCTATAATCAATGAATTTATGATTTATTCGGATGCAACGTCCCCACGAATAATCCATCGATTTATTGATATAAAAGATTCACAGGTTCTCTCCACCCAAGAGCTGATATAGAATACATGTGGTGTACACTTATCGATAATTTACCAGGAAAAGGTGAAGGCTGGTACGGGGTAAAACATCATCCGTTAGACTCTAACGGTTATCGTTATTGTCCTCTACCCTTTTTCCATCGACTGTGGAATTATATTGGACTTCTCTCCATACAGTGTATACAGTATGGCATACACTGTTCTACCCCTATACCATTCTCTTTGCTATACTCAGAAAAAAAAATTACTTCTCTCGAATAAATTTATTCGGCAAAAGTAAATTATTACGATTTTCGCTAAATAAGCTTACGAATATTACGATAGCATGTCAATCATAAAATTCAATTGTAAATTTTTTTTTTAAAGCTGTTTAAAAGGAAAAATAATTTTTTTTTTTTATTAAAAATAAATGATTAAAATTACATTCCTTATTATCTTTGTTAGTCATTTTTGTAAAATATAAATTTTTTTGTTTAACATTTTATTGTTGAAATTTTTTTGTACAGTATATCGTCAGCTTATAAACAAAATGGCGTAAATGCTGTGTATGAGCATAGCACTTACGTCCCTTTCATTCTAAGATGACGATATTTTTCTAAAAAGATATTTTTTGATGGAATATTATTGTCCGATTTTTTTTTTCATTATTCATATGCGTAAAATATTTTGTCATGAAGTCCAATATTATTACTGCCTCCTAAAGTAATTGCCACCATTAAATCTGATTTAAAGCAAATATTATTTTTCAGTATATGTGAAATAATATTTATCTATCTCAACAAAAATGGGATGGACTCGAACAATCAACTTCAAATTATGTTTTTTAATTAATTAAGGATGATGCATTTATAAAAAGTCCCTCAAACTGCTAAAAAAAATTGTAGAAGCCAGATTTTTTTCTTGTTAAATATATAATGCAAGTGAATGAGACAAGCCGGAAACAACATTCGGTATTTCGACGAAGGAAGTGCAACGCACGAGAAGAAACAATAGAAATATAACTGGAGAGGAGCAACTTCACACGTGTATCGGCGCGTAAAAGAAAAGTTCTTCTCTTGAAACAGTTGTCACAAGTGATAAATGGCTTGCCTGAGAGTTAATAAATTATTTAACAGATAGTGGTTAAATTAACGATTGAGAGAATGAAAAAAAAAACTCTTCTTATTTCTCACTTTTGAAAATGCGTTTTTTCTCTTTAACAGAGTTGATAAATTTGAATTTTTATTTATCATGAAATCCTCTGCCAAACAATAGTAGAAAGCAGCGTTAAATTTTGATGAAAGGACCATCTGAATACCGGAGAAAGAGAAATAGCAGAGAAAACTAGTCATATCCTATATATACTATTAGTTTTTCATTGAACAAGAGTAGTGGAAAGCCCACAGTTGTGTATTTTATTTAATTCTCCATAGTACAATCTCTTTTCTTTTCTTTGAGGTAGTAGTTGAAGTGAAAACCACCCCTAAAACGTGAGGGCACCAATGAAACTGAACCATTGGGGCCCTTGTAAATGGGGCCCCTCCTGCCTTTAGCTATTCATATTACACATAACCTCATACGAAGAACAGCCAGAACCCCTCCCCCCTAACCCCCCCAACCACCATGCCACTTCAAAAACGGGCGTTTTACTTTGATCCCCGTGTATCGCCATCAAAACGCTCTCTGTAGCTTGCAGAGAAGGAAAAAAAAAACTTATTTCACCGTCATTCGTCAAAGTAATCATTGCACTCTGTACACTCTCATTGGAATTTTTTTCATTATTGTTTCTTTTCTTCATGTCGGATGGTTATGAATCTCTTCTTCAGTGGTTTTGTGATAAATTATCATGGATTTGCATTTGTTCATGATTTTTAGTGCTTGTGGAAGAACTGGAGAATATTGGATAAGTGTGAGATAATATATGATACTGAGAATAGCAAAATTTGACAATTTTGTATTATTTTAATTTTTTTTTAACAAATAAATTGTTTAAAATGAAATAAAAAATATGCAATTGTAGAGAATTTGAAAAAGTAAAAGTGCAAATTATTTAAATATTTTTTTTATACCAATTTATTTGTTTAAAAAAATCCAAAAGATATTATAGCATATATGTATGAAATTTTGTGGAATCCTTTTGTACCTATATATATTGTTTCGATGATGGGAGGATTATGATGGCTAGCTCCCGTTGAATCTTCGGTTACTCTCTTCTTCTTCTTCTTCTCCTCATCCTCAAGCTTCTTGTACTCTTGTAGATAATTCTGTCGCTCGAGGTGAACACGGAACGGGAATCTACGAGAGTGTTGTGCCTATCACGATTGTGAGTGGTTTTGCTGTTTCAGGCTTCTTTATCCATCTTTCTTCTCTGTTTCACGTCTTATGAACGTTTACCTTATGAACATACTTTAATTTTTCTTATTTTACTTCATGTGAGTCACGTGGTCATGGCGAGGAGAAAATCTGGGAGAATTTCGACGAATTGAATTGATATTATTGAAGGGCCAAATTATTGACCGCATTATCAATTATATTTATGCAATTATATATTTGTTGGAGAAGCAGTACACTGAAAAATAAAAAAAGGAGTGAGAACAATCAAATATTTAGACCATTGGTCTTCTGCAAAAATTTTTGAAAATAATTTCAAAATAAATAAAAAATTTGCTGAGTTTAGTGGATTTAGTTAATTTGAATAGTTAATCGGTTTAAATTAACTGAATTCCATAAATTTAACAGTTTTTCGAATTATTTTGAAAAAACATACTTGCTTAGGACCAATAGTATCAATATTTGATGGTTTTTACCACTTTTTTCCTCAGTTAAAGAGTGAATATATAAAAGTAGAACTTTTAACTTTAGGTTAATCAATTTGCAGTAAGATTAAAATGAAAGTTGTTAATGAAAGAATTAGAGTGGAATGGATTTTCATTTTTGATGATACCTTCGAAAAGCTTGGGAAATTAGCAATGGAAAACATATGCCTGAATTGATTTTTAGGAATTTTTGAATAGAAGGTTCACTCACTCGAGATCAAAACCGAATATCTCCAAATTTTTAAATTTGTGCATTGTAATTAATTTAATTTGTTTATTTTTCTGAAGAATAATTAATTAATTTAATTCTTTAATTTCCATCCATTCACGCGATAATATGAATTTCATTAAAATACTGAGTAATGTTAGAAGTATAAGACTCAAAGATATTGAGACTTCTCTCCATTTAGTTCGGTGAAAATCATGAACGAACGCGTTAATGACCGACATGCCATGAAAAAGTGATGTCACGAAAATAATAATATGAATAGAAGGTTAAAAGGGAGATTGATTCATGTCGTTTTTGAATAATTTTTCATGATTTTTGGCAAAGTTATGGTGGAAAAATGATTTTTTAAAACAAATTCGCTACAAATGTCTCAAAAATTTATAAGAAAAACAAATTAAAACTGCATAAGATTTCGACTTTCCTCCCTTTTTCAAATTTTTACGCTATGACGAATAAATTGATAAAATTCCCCAAAAAAAACCGTTTTTCTCCAAAACGAAAAGGGGTAGAGCTTCAACTTTTGCAAGAAAAAACTGGATTTCCAATAAATTCCCACTAAAAAATTCTGCCACATATTCTCCTATAAAATTTTTCTCAGTTTTTCAATGAAATCATCGAAAATATTGTACTTCAACTACTTCTACTGATGTTCAATTCTACCTGCCTTTCCTTAAAACTATCTTTTCTCCATTTTTTCATTAGAATAGTGATCGAAACACTGGAAGGGAGCTATTACGTTTTTTTTGTATGAAATGCGCATTCAAAGCTTTCTTTTTTTCTGCTCTGCATGGGTGAGGAAGAAAAATATCCATCAAGAAACATGCAGAGCTATCTCGACCAATGGACAACCCGTATCATATTACTCGTCCTCGCCTTGATCCACCTCACTTCTTATCCACATAACAATCGTTTTGCCTATACCCCAAAAATGATAATTTTTTCTCCACGTGAAAATTTCATCAGACATCAACAATGATGATTAAAATAATTATTAATTAAAAATGTGGAAAATCCTTCATTCAAGCCTTAATATTATTTATTAATTCAATGATCCATTTGAAAAAAAAAAATCAATTTGCCTCATTAAGAAAAAATGAATGAGCCTAAACTAGTACAGATGCAAATAATCATAGATTTAACCGACGAAATGTTTGTGTGGAGAACCCAGAAAATTAGCCACATCCGCATACGCTACTAAATTGTTCCCCTGACTGTCTTACCCTCCCTCTTATTCCGCCTTCCTATCCCCGTAATCACCGAGCGTTTCTTTCTCTTTTTTTCTCTCTTCCTCTTTTTTTTATCATTTTCTCTTTCTCTCTGACCATGGCCCTGGGCTTTCAACTATTCTCTGTTTCTATTGTCGTCGTCTTCTCAACTGTGAAACTTTTGTTAAGAATTCGTCCAAGTGTTTTCCCGGGTTACCAAAAACCACTGTGCCAGTTTCTCTTCTCTTCTCTTCTCTTCTGTGTTTTTCCCCTCTCCTCCTCTAAACTCTGTAATATCAAATGTCGACATTTCTAAAACGACATTACAGCTAAAGAGCAAAAGGGAAGTACACATTGTCTCTCATCATCTATTTTTTTCCATTCTTTTCTCGAATATTCGAAAATTTTCAAATGAAAATAAATACGGTTTTTTTTTTAATTTTTGAAAGAGGCCAAATGGTCTTGAGATGGCTCTGAGTGCAGAGATCGGCAAAAATTCGCATTTCTAATTTTTCAATTTTTTTTATTTCTGTAATTTCCATCGAAAAAATTTTAATCACTTTCTTAATAAAAAATTTGGCCTTTTAAATTTTTCATTAGTTCGAAAATCAATTTTTTTTTTTTAACAATTTTGATTACTATTGTAATTAAAAATTTGACTGATGAAATTTTATAATTCTTTTTCTTATTCGAAATTTTGATTCTTTCTCACTTATTAATTGATTGGAATAATTAATTTTATAATAAAATCAACGCTACTATGTTTAATCTTCCCAAATATAACCGTCTTTCAGACGAAAAATTTTGAGTTGAGAGTGTTAACTAAATGTAACACAAATAAGAACTTATAATTTAATCCAATCTAAATGACGCTTATATGACATTTATAATTCAATTTAACTAATAAAAATGTTGATAAGTTTAATAAAGAAAATAATTATGAAATTCCATCAGTCAAATTTTAAATTACAATAGTACTCAAAATTGTTAAAAAAAAAAATTAATTTTCAAACTAATGAAAAATTAAAAAATCCAAATTTTTCATTAAGAAAGTAATTGAAATTTTTTCGATAAAAATTACAGAAATAAAAAAAATTAAAAAATTAAAAATACGATTTTTTTGCTGATCTCTGTCTGAGTGTAAGGAGAATTCCAGAAAAGTGAAATATTAACAGGCGATGAGAGAAGGTAGCCTTCTAGCTATGTGTATGCGGGGGTGGATTTTACGCACGAACTGCATTCGATATATACAGAATGGAGAGAGCATCGATCCCAGGGGCTCTCTCGTGCTGATACTCCTTCACATACTAACTTCACCCCCTCCCCCCCTCCCCCTTTGAATTTCACCCACTCTTCTTTTCTTGCTTTGTCTAACGTACGCATAGATACGCGTCGACGATCATTTGGGGCTTGTGAAATTTCCACAAGAGGGGGAATTGAAGTCTTCAGGGCTTTTTTTATCTTTTTATACTACAAGCTTCTCAAATTTTCCGAGTGTTTTTTTTTCATTCAAAAAATTAGCTGGAGCATCTTTATCATGCACTGAGAAAAAAATTTCTTGTAGCAAAAAAATTGCCTTTGCACTAAGTTTTCCTGCACAATTTCTATATCTATATATATTGAAATTTTCTGGGGTGAAGTAGACTTTCTTCAACTAAGTAAATTTTCTTACAACAAAAATTTTATTTCTTCAGAAAAAAAAAATGGAAATTTTGTAGACAATTTGATGGGAATTTTTATAAATGTGATATTGAATTTTTTTTAATGGGAAGATGATTATGACATCTGTGAGTTTCAGAGGAAATTCAAAGGAATCTATGAGTCTTAAGTAGAATTGAGACGGAAATTCTACAACTTAATTGAATTTTCAACTGAACATGAATATTAAGAATCAAAATAACTTGAATTTTCATTTTTTTTCATTTTTCATATTTTTACTAAATTTTTAAGAAACAATTAAACTGAAATTTAAAAATTTCATTGATATCCAGGCGTGAAATGATTTGAAAATCGATGTGTTCATTTTTCAATGTAATTATCTGAAATTTCAGTAGAAATGTGACTCGTTTGAAATTTCCAGGATTTTGCTCGGAAAATTCAGACGATATTTTTTGAAAGTGATGAGAGAAAAATAATGATAAAACCAGTATTTTCTTTGAAATGATTACAAACAGCTGTTGAATTTACTGAATTTAGTCAATGCAACTAGTTAATCTGTTTGAATCAACTAACTTCAGTAAAATCCACAACTTTTTTGATTATTTCAAAAGAAAATATTTGCCAAGGACCATTTGCCTCAATATTTGACTGCTTTTACCACTATTTTTTTCTTCTCAGTGTATTCGAGAAATTTTTCAACATGCAGACGTTTTTCTTCCATCATGCATGAAAATACAAATGCAAATTGTTGCCTTTTTTTTTTGTCTTTTAATGTATTGAAAAAAATGGCATCAGTTGAAAGCCGTAAAAGAGGAAGTAGAACCGAGCTGTAACCATTTCGAGATGTGGTAAAAGAAAGGACAGCATGGAGAGTCTGGCATGTGTGTATATATATGTATATGTGTGTGTGCATGTGTTTGTGTCTGTTTGTGTGTATGTATGTGTATAAAGGATGAGTACAGAGAAGAATATAAGGTGAAACGTTTTAGTTGGATAAAGATGAAAGTTGGAAGCGTTGTTTGAGAATTTGGTATAATGCAAGAGAAGACGGGATAAACTTGGAACAGAAAAGGACCACCGGTGAGGTAGTTTCTGCGATTAGACTTACAAAACAAACGGCCCCAGTGTTCACCGGGCGGCACAGGGACCAATGGCGTAGCACTACCCGATATACCCGACAAGGGACATGAGATAATTGGATCAAGAACCCAACCTGGCGACTTGTCTCAAGGAGCGAAAGGGGGAAAAACACAGAAATTTTTTTAAAGAAAACGAAAGGGAATTAAAAAAAATCAAATTGATTATTAAAGAGGTTCATGAGGGATGATGGCGGATTCATTTTTTTCTTAAATTTTTTTTTTTTGTTACTACCAAGGTTACTAAAGCAAAAGATTGTAAAAGGGACAGGGCATTTTACAAAGAAAGGTCCACTGGAAAAAATGACAATTTCTAAAGGTCATTGACACTATTTATGATTAATATATTTTTTTTTGTATACATATATAGAGGGGAAGTTTGGGGTAAAACGGATACGGGTTGGTTTTGGTATTTTTTATCATGAAATTTACTCGAAATGGATGGAAATATTGAAGATAGGTTTCTTCTGATGATTCCATTGGAAAGATGAGGAAATTTTCCATGAAAATCATATGTTAAAAATTATTTCTTGGAATTTTTCAAAAATTTCATTTTCGCGCCAGTTTTTGAAACCTTCTGTTTTTGAAAAAATTCATTTTTTTTTGGAAATA